>JAKCPI010001829.1:0-37532 GCA_023213315.1 Euborellia annulipes | reverse complement strand
AAGAAGAGAGGCCATGAATATAAATAATTGAAAATTTTTTTAAAAGTTTTATAAAAAAAAAAATCGTATAACCATTGGCTAACTAAACATTAGTACCAAATGATACTATTTTTTAGAATGAAATTAATTATCAAGATGAGGATTGTACAATTTCTTATGAATCTACGTTGCGCACGAACTCCTCTACCGCTGCATTGTCATCAAACCGCTTTCCTCCCATGTCTTTTTTCAGTGGCCCAAACAAATGTTAATCACAGGGTGACAAATCTGGGTTGTAAGGATGTTCCAGAGGGTGTCCAATGCATTTGGGTCAGTTTTTCTTGTGTCAACCGAGCAGTGTGTAGGCTTGCGTTGTCATGCAGCAAAATTGGTTTCCCGCGGCGCTTGTTGCGATATGCTGCTTTTGTTTCGTCCAAAAGCTGGCAGTAGTACTCTGCATTCAGTGGTCGGCATTCATGAAGGAAATCCACTAGCAAAACTCCTTCAGGGTTCCAAAAAACAGTCGCAAGGGCCTTTCCAGCAGAAAGGCGTGCTTTGGCCTTAACTGGTCCAGCCGCACCTCTCTCTCGCCACTCCATACTGGAACGTTTTGACCTCGGGGTGTAATGGTGAACCCAAGTTTCATCAGAGGTCACAATACGGTTCAGAAAATCTGGGAGGGAAAGCGGTTTGATGACAATGCAGCGGTAGAGGAGTTCGTGTGCAACTGGCTGGCCACGCGTCCTCCTTCATTCTACAGTTACGGCATCAAAAAGTTGCCAAATCGATGGCAAAAGGGTGTTGAAAATGCAGGAGACTACGTAGAAAAATGAGGTGACGGTTTTGTATTTTTTTTGTTAATTCAATAAAATTGTAAAAAAAAATTCCGGTTTATATTTGATCCACCCTCGTATTTATTTTGGGCTGGGACTGTCAGCTGGCAGTTTCGATGGTCACTATCCCATGATAATATTGAAGAAGAATGTGTGTTCTGATCAAACCGAGATACGTGAAAGGAGCCATCAAGATAGAGAAGGCACCGGGATTTGAAGATATTCTACCGATATATGTTAAATCGCTAACAAGCATAGAACTAGCGACTCCTTGTTTACTAGACTGTTGCGCTTACACTTTCGGCTACCAGACACTGTTGACATAAATAAAATTATCCAAACTTATAGAACTCGGAAATCTTGATAGTCTTCAAAGTCGATTTACTTGAGTGTTCTTGAGTAGTGCATCGTACTGCTTTAGGAAATTGATGTCCAGATACTAATCTTCCAAATCCTATGAGTTTGAAAAAAATCGGTGACCTACCACCTGTGGGAAGTTCTTGTAAGACTTTTTCACTTTCTCTACCTCTACGTATATATGTTAATATATAGAGAGAGAAAGTATTGAATTCATTCCATTCGATGTCGAGATTTTGATGGATATACACTAGGGTGGTCGCAAAAAAATTGATGTTCGAATATCTTTGGCGGGAACCTCTAGAAAGTTGCCAAATTATGTAAAAGTGAGATAGGGAAAGGATGAGCGTGATCGAATAACCCTAAGACCTGCCTCAACGGGCCTGAAGTTTAGTAAAACTTGATGGAGACATATCAAGGGTAGCATTGTCTAAACTTTTAAATCATTTGTGGTATTTAAACCAAGAGCAGGTTGCTTTTGCTTTTTTTTTTGATAATACTTTAGTTAAACAAATCAAAATCAACATGACTACAAAACTATTGTCTTTTGAGTTAAGCAAGCATAGTAATGATCAACATATAAGGATCAGGAAGATGTATGGAGCCAGCAAATGATAAAAAATCTATTTGATTATCGTCGACGTTTCGGGATCACGTCGATCCCATCTTCAGGATGATCAACTCATTGATCAAAGTGAAGCAAACATACAAGACGAAAGGATAGTGAAAGCCAAAATTGATGCGAACGAAATTCATTCTTTTTGGACAAAGAAGTAGATTACTTCATTAGGCCACAAACATTCAACTTCTTTAAAGCCGGCCATTCACGATCGCTCCAACCGTCCAAATGGAGCGATGTCACTCAAAAAACTTGACCGTGAGTAGGGAAAAACAAATGGATGACGTGGAGTGATAGGATGAGTTTGGTAATCCAATCAGTCCAAAATCCAGTTTCGTCAAGCCATCCGTCCATCATTCAAACTGATTGTAAATGGGGAAATTCACGTGGAGCGACACCAAGCCATAGCAGCAGCAGTTAATAACCCAACAGAAGCCAATAAAAGTAAATCTGTATCCATATTAATGCAAAATAGGTTATAAGAAAAGCACACACACTCGATGTAACACGTACTGGACGTGGAGTGATCGTGAATGGGGGTAATTTTTTGGATATAATCCAAATGGATGTCATCCATTGGATGACATTCATTTGGAGAGATCGTGAATGGCCGATTTAAAAGGTATAACATTGCGACACATTTCTTACATTCCGATCCTGATTTCTGGAATAAAGACGTCGATTTTTGAAGGGACATGAATTTATCAAACGCCTCAGGGTTGTAAACGATACAGCCGAAAGAGCTATCAAATTAATCGAAGAGTACAATAAGAGCATTACAAAAGATGAAGAGCAAAAGCAGTATGTTTTTATTCCCGGACACACTGAAATCTTACCTCACAAAACCTCTACGACCTACTTGATTCTAGTGACTCAATGTGACTAACCTTTGTTTTAATGTTTGTAGTAATTACTTTCAATGTTTTTACAATTTATAATAAATAGTAGATTCGCAAATGTTTTTATTTTCTTTTTTTATATTGCACTCCTTCGACTCCTTCATTTCACCTACCTGGCAACAAATATAATTAATTAGAAACATTGTATTTGAAATATTTGAGGCTCAATAAGACAAAATTAGTTGATAATCATATTTCTAAATTATAAAAGTTAACTAATGAGAAATTTCACATTTCTTACCTTTAGTCAAATCTATGAGTCTTGTCTATGAAAACAGATACAGCTTCGGATATGTACGTTTGGAAAGAAAGTCGTGGCAGTTAAAATAGAAGCCAGTTACATTCTCTACATATAAAAAGCTCATGTTCTCATGATAAACTAATCTAGTATTATAGCAGAAATTCCCAGATTTTTTTCGAAAAATCTTAATTTTTCAAGATTTCAGGATCGATGAGGCAGGTCTTAACGTTATCCGATCGAACTCAAACTTTAACAATCTACTTTTACACCAATTGTCAACTTTTAAGAGGTTCCCGCCGAAGATACAGCCAAAAGATTTTTCTCCCCTTATACCTTGCAACGACCCTAATATACACGTTTTGAGGTCCCATGAATCCAAGAAAGTGGTTTTCGCGACTTGGTTTGTCTGTGTGTCTGGATTCAATTTAAAGCATGAAGGAATTGAGCTAGGAGGTTAAAATTTTATATTTAAGTTAGGCAACTCCCTAGAGCGTGAAAATAAGCTTTTAATCAAAATCGGCCAAAGAGTACTACATGTAGTACTTTACTGATGTAGTTTTTCAGTTTTTTTTCAATTTTCTCAAAATTCGCTCCAACGATTTTGATTAAATTTCAAAAATCAATTATTTTTTGGATGCTCTTGACAATGTATTATCCTCATTTTGCCATTGAAATCTTCCGAAGAACACTTTACTCTTGTACTTCATGGGAAGGATAGGAGAAATGGTTGCCTTGGTAATAAAATATAAATATTTTCCCATGTTTATAAATTTGACATTCAAATATATTGGCGGAAACTAAATATATGTTGACACAAAAAATCTGGTGTGACTGGTCGCACAGCGCACAATCTTTTCTTAATTTCGGTAATTTAAAGGCGCATTCTGTACTTGTTTGCCAGAATATAAATACAAATCAAATTTTTAAGTATTAATATTTAAAATTTTACATTAAAAATACATTTTTTTGCGAAAAAAGTATTTTTTTTTTAATCTCGAGGGGGGGGTAATTTCCCTTTTACCCCCCCCCCCCCCTGTATCCGCCCTTGGTCCAGGCATTCTTATTTAAACCATTTGGTATCCAAATGGATTTATTATTATTAGTGAGTATATTTTCTTACTGGGGGATAAAGTGACTCCAGGTGCCCCTGGAATCGAAACCCGGGGCAAAGTTTTCCTTTAGGTAACAACATATTAAAAATAAAAATAAAGTTAAAACAAATAATTTCTATTTTAAAAATCATTTAAAAGTCTTTTTAGTTTCAGCAATTTACAATATTTATTTATTTTTTTATTAACAATACAACAAACTTTTATAATATCCATAGCTATGTAATTTATCATAACTGTCTGCGTTTATTAATTTTATATTAAAATTATTATTTTTTATAAACTTTCTGATATCAGATAAATTAAATTTTTTATTCTTTAGAGGCAAAACGATCTGTTCTAAGTAATGACACCTTCTAATAATTTGTTCTAAACTATTTTGAGTGAAATTACATGTACAATAAATTTGTAGAAATTTAATTGTTTTAAAAGCTGCAATTAACTTCTCGTGATCATTGGGTGAAATGAGCAAATGAGCAATTTGTACAATTTCAAGCGAAGTAAATCGTTTTAAAATCGTGG
Organism: Euborellia annulipes; assembly: GCA_023213315.1. Taxonomy (NCBI): domain Eukaryota; kingdom Metazoa; phylum Arthropoda; class Insecta; order Dermaptera; family Anisolabididae; genus Euborellia; species Euborellia annulipes. The sequence goes on along the minus strand of JAKCPI010001829.1, from coordinate 32,973 downwards.
TTAAATCAAAAGATTCAAGTAAAATACTGAAATATTTAAGTTTGGTATGAGTGAACCCATCATTAGGTACTACTAAATTAAGGGAATCAAGAAGGCCAAGATATTCTAAATTTGGACATAGTGTTAAAACACTATTCAAATCTACGTTGTCAATTCGAAATATTAATGATTGCAGTTTTGACCCACATTTTTCTAGTACATTCATCATTTGAACATTGGTAGAATAATGTAAAGCAAGGTGTTTCAAATGTTGAAAATTTGGTATAAAACTTAAAATTGAATTTGTAGCTGTTGCCGAACAAATTGAGTTAGCCTCGGGAAAAATTGTAAAAAGATTTTGTATGGATTCTAAACGTTCAGCACGAAAATCGTATGGAATTTGTTTAGTGGAAAGTAAATTTAAACAAATATCATTAATTTGAAAAATTTCTAAATTTGGCAATTTTTCTAATAGATTTTTCGGTGAAATTGATTCTATTGAAAAATGAACCAATGAAGGACCAGATATTCTGATAACACGGAGGGATTCGTGTTTCGGCCATGTTTCAATATAGAAATATAATTGATTTAAATATTGTACTGACCATTCTACTTCCTCTAATGCGGGGCAAAATTTTAGAATATTATTCAAAAAAGGAAAATAATTGAGATTAGTGTCTTTTACTATTAATTTTTTTAAAAATGGAAAGCATTTCAAAAAATTTTCGAAAGAAGGATCCAGAAAATATTTACAATTTACTTCCAAAATAACTATTTTTGGGTTTTTCATTTTTATTAATATCATGACTCGGTTAATATAATCTGAAAATCTAGTATTTTGATTGAAATAGTGAAAAGAATAGAAAGGGTAGAAGCAAAACGTCCTTGTCCTTTCAGATAGCATAAAACAAATTGTTTTAAACATCAAATCTCCGTTTTTTCGTTCACTGAAGTGCAATAACAAATCATTCATAAATTTGTCAACAATAAAACTAGGGAGACGCAAATATTTTTTTTGAAAATCGAAATATTCTTCAGAATTGCATGAAGCGTCAGAGGAGAGAAAGTCGATTAATTTGGTCTGGAATTCTTTCTTGATGAGGTTGTGAAAAGAGACTGGCGATGGCATTTTGATGTTGGTGAGATCTAAAAAAAAAAAAAAAAATTAATACAATTATTGTTTGTTTTGTAATTAAAGAGATATTTGTTATCTATGAGACTACTCTCGAAATGTGTGTATACATAGGCGCCGGAACTAGGGGAGGGGATCCAGGGTCCCCCCTGTCATCCTATAGGAGGGGGCAGAGCGGGGCAATATGTCTTCTTTTATTTCATTTATTTTTAAAAATGATACATTTTTACTTTTGAAAAATAAAATCTTCTAAATTAAAAAAATTAAAAGTGTAAGAAATTAATTTTTTTCCAAAATATTTTATATAGACCTATAGTATTTCCAATTTCTAAAAACATTTTATATTGATATGATATATGTATTGCTCCATGTCTGCAGTTGGTATAATTAAGTAGGTGAAGATTAAAATAGCAGATGTAAATATTATATTTTTATTAATTGAATCTTTTGGCGATCGATTTCGTCTTTTGTGACTTCATCAGGCCAGCTGGAAACAAGATATTTAACATAATTTGACAAGAGTAATATATTATATAAAGTTTTACATAACAAATTTTTTAATTAAACACTTATTATAATAGCAATAAATAAAGTATATATATTATGAACCATATATATGCATGTAGAACATATGAAAGATTCTGATGCGCTTGCCATTCCGAGAATTCATCTTCCTTAACACATCCCTCTCCAAATAATGTTTTTCAAAAAGTATAAAAAATAAAAAAAGAATATGATTCATAATATATATACTTTATTTATTACTATTATAATAAGTGTTTAATTAAAAAATTTTTTATGTGAAACTTTATATAATATATTACTCTTGTCAAATTATGTTAAATATCTTGTTTCCAGCTGGCCTGATGAAGTCACAAAAGACGAAATCGATCGCCAAAAGATTCAATTAATAAAAATATAATATTTACATCTGCTGTTTTAATCTTCACCTACTTAATTTTATATTGAATTAAAAGAAGAAAATTAAAAATACCGTATTTATTTCCTTCAAATAGTATAAATATGGCCTTCAAAAATTTTTGATAAAATCACTAACAAATTTTTTAAAATTTTAATTTTATTAAAAGTGTGATTTTATTTAAAATTTTTAAAGCTTTATAGTAGATTTGTTTTTGTTTTATACTATTTGAACATATTAAATTATTTTAATTTTCTAAATTTTTTCTTTATTTTTGCCCTCCCCCCCTGATTCAAATTCGTTCCGGCGCCCTGTGTGTATAGAATAAATTGCAATCAATTCAACAAAATCTCTTTGTTTTATTTTTAGAAATATTATTGGCTTGATTTATTTCATTCAAATGATTAATTTTTTAAGGTTGTTCGAATAGTACCCCGTAAGGCATAAAAGAATATAAATTTTTTTTTTAATAAAATGAAAAATTTGAATACATAAATTCATTATTATAATTTAGTCTTGACCTATCATTGTATTAAGTTAATAATTTAATTACCAAAAATAATAAATGAATGACTTTTGACTCAAGTCACGTGTGTTTGGTTCTCTGGGTTTTAATAAAAATTATATGTTATAAAGACTAAATAAATTATTTTGTATATGTTGTATATGTCTAACATATACAACATATTGTATTTTATTTTTATAAATAGGCCTATATAATGTATTTAATTATATTTTAGTTGTTCTGTATGTGACCACTGGTCATTGCCATTATAGGTCTTTGAACCTTATGCACCAATTAGTAAAGTAAAAAAATCCCTCTACTTAGAAAGAATATTCCTCTGCGTTTTTTTTTTACTAAATAGAAAAATTCTTCTTTAGACTTTAACCTGTTCTTTTTCTTTGCCTCTTTTTTTTTGAGAAATATTTGAAGACCTTCAAGGGATTAAATTTGAAAAGGATTTTTGGGCAAAGAAGGATCTATTGTTTTGTTTCATACTTGGAAATAAAAGATTCACATCTATTTGCTAAAAAAGTAAAAAATATTTGTTTTCAAGAATAAATAATTTGATATTTTATTCTTCTAACGAAATTTTTAGTTCATTTTTACTATCTCTTTCCTATCGGCCTATATGTAATATATACGGAGAAAAGTGGTCTTTTTATCTGTGTGTGTGGGTCAATTTTAAATGAGCTATGAGTTTGAAATTTTTTATTTAAGTTATCCCCCCCCCCCTCCCGAGGCGTGAAAATAAGATTTTGATCAAAATCGGCCAATATGTTTTAGTATTTTACTGATGTACATTGAGGGACAATATTAAGTCCCACCCATGCGTTTTCTACTTGTGATTATATCATTGTTTTTATAAAAGAAAACGAAAATCTTTATTTGAAATTTTCTAGGTTTTTGAACCATGTAGGTTTCCATTAAAAAATATATAATATTTGTTGAAAAACAAATGAAATGATCACAAGTAGAAATGCATGGGTGGGACTTAATATTATTCCTCACTGTACTTTTTCAGTTTTTTTCGATTTACAAAAAATTTGATTAAATGATTTTTTTTTTAAATTAATTTAATTGTATCGAAAGAATTCACTGTTACCAAATTTATACATATACACTACGTGAAATTAGTTTTGATATTTTTTGTGCACATTCGATCGTTTTTCTACCCACATAAAATTTCATAGCTTCTTAAAAAAGTGATTATTGATTTATGTAGCTATTAAATAAACTTAAAATAATATAAAACATAATTAATAATTTAAAGTAGAGGCGTTAAATAAATTAAAAACATAAGGTTATATGTTACAATATACTGTATTATTATGAATTAGCAATTGAATTGTATTTCAAAATGTGATTGTTTTATATTAGTTTCGAAATAGACTATGTATCAAAGATCTACAATATAAACTTTCATAATACAATTTATTGAAACATATGAACTTGTGTTTTAGTTTACTTGAAAGTAAATTATTTAACTCTGTTCTCGGGAAGTCTTAAAGGCTGATATTAATTAAAATATTAAAAATAAATTAAAATGGAAATGTAATAGTTGAAATAATAAAATTTATTTGAAAGTTGTTAAAATTTCCTTTTAGTAAAATAAAAAAAAAATGGAGCCTGGGGTACAGACATAAATTAATGGATATGTGTTTATTTTTTGTACTCCCTAAACATACATAAATTGAGTTTATTTCAATTTCGTACTTACTTTTTGTTGAAACGTAGACAAACAAAATCACGTAGACTAAAGATGGAGGTGATGAAGATCAAGCTCTGGAGAGAAAGATGTGTTGACGGAATGGCACTCTACGGAGAAATAAATGAGAATAGAGATGCAGGCCTTTTCTTAAGCGTCAGTGGTGGCGCTATCTCTGGCGATACCAGGAACTACAAATCCTCCCCTCCTCATTCCCCTTCCCTTATAGCAGCGTTTCCCAACTTGTAGGTCGCGACCCAGCACAGGGCCAATTAATTTAAAATAAATTTTTGACCCTCCGACGGGAGGGGGGGGGGAGGGCAAGAACTCTACCACTGTGCTATGGCAACTTTATTTGTTATCATTTTTGGCATTTAATAATTTTTGAACAATATCATAAGATTTATAGATATGTTTTGTGTTTTTAGAGTGATTCTATTCTATCCCTTTTAGTGTCTCTACTCCACATTCACATTAGGGATTTTCTCTCAAATCAAGTCTCCAGAGACGTTAAAGAGCTTTTGCTTCATGACCCAATCTTATCCTAATTATTAACATTATCATTTTCCTAGTACTCTGTTTTGTAACACTTGCTTTCAAAGTAAATAGGATAAGATTTGAGCTTTTAATAGAAATCGAAATTAGTTAATATTTGATATCGGGTTTAACTGAAAACTTTTTTTGATGGTTAGAATTTTTTATATTTATTTGTTTCAATCAATTTAGATACGTCTGTCTGTCTGTTGATAATGATATCCGATTTTATCGAAAAATAATACATAATTTCACAAAATAAACATATAGGCCTATATAAATACGACTGGATGATGGAGCAACTTATTTAATCAAAAAATCCATATCCCAAGTGGTGGGTTTAAATTATTATTATTTGTATATTAATACCGGTAAAATCAAAGAAAAAGTGAGCTGTATGAGTGATAATCTGATGTGACAGGCACAGTACAAAACTTTTTCTTAGCAAAGGTAAGATTATTAAAAGTAGTGTGCTGTGCGACCAGTCACACCGGTTTTTTTTAATATAAATATATCTATCAAACATAGGCGCTGGAACTGGGGGGGGGCAAGGGTACATTGCCCCCCCTCCTGGCATCCTATAGGAGGGGGCAGGGGGATATGTCTTCTTTTATTTCATTTTTTTTTTTTAAATGATACATTTTTACTTTTGAAAAATAAAATCTTTTGAATTAAAAAAAATTATAAGAGTAAGAAATTCATTTTTTTCCAAAATATTTTATATAGACCCTATCATAGGCCTAGCCAGAAATTTTTGATGGGGGGTTTAGGATTATTTCCCCCCCCTCCCCCCCCCCCACCCCGACTAATGGGGCAGTATAAGACGTCTAATGAAATATATGGCTAGCCACTTACCCCACCTTCGCTTCGCCCCCACCCTGGACCCCCCTCGGGGTGGCTCGGGCCCGCCCTTTCTTAATTAAGTGCCGCAATTTTTCAATCAACTCGTATCAGGCAATAAATAATGCAAATCTCTTAATTTTATGTATATGGGCCTAAAATACCGGGGGTGTCGCTCTATGTGTTTCTCTTGACCAGACTCCTATCTCAGACCTCTTTATGAAAAAAAATAAAAAATTTATTTATATAATAATTTTTATTATTTTTCATTTGCGAGATTTAATCAATTTTAAGCGGCTTTAATTTTTTATAAAGCAAGACAAAAATCAATTCTTTTCAATGGGAAAATTCGCCCTCGGGGCATGGCGTAGAGGCTAGCGTGCTAACCTCATATACCAAACGTCGCGGGTTCGGACCCCAGGCAGTCCGATGATTTTATTTAAGCCAATTGGATACCAAATGGCTTAAATAAGAATGCCTGGACCCCATATATGTATATTTATTAATAACGGATATCGTAAAAAGTCTTATATGGCCTCAGTTGCCGAAAAGACTGTATGAATGTGTGTGTGAGTGTGAGTGTGAATGAGAAAAAAGTGTGAATGTTTAAAAAAAAAAAAAAAAAAAAAAAAAAAAAAAATGGGAAAATTCTGAATTTTCTCGAATTTTTTGCGTTTTTTTTTTTTTTTTTTTTTTTTTTAAGCTAGAGAAAATTATTATATTTTACTTTCTCTTACACTATATATGAAATATATAGAGAGAAAAAGTATTTTGTATTATAGAGCTTAAATGTCTAGTCATGGCTTGGGTCCAATGGGGGGTTTGAACCCCCAAAACCCCCCCCGTGGCTACGCCTATGGACCCTATTGTATTTCTGATTTCTGAAAATATTTTATAATGAATTAAAAGAAGAAAATTAAAAATATTTATTTCCTTCAAATAGTATAAATATAACAAAACGAAACAGACCAAGAAATTATCAACACCAGAAGCAGGAGGTTTACTTGGCGTGTGGATGCAGGTGGAGATGCAAAATAAGTAAATAAATACAATTTATTTTCAGGATTTTTTATATAGCCTAAAAAAATTTTTTGAAAAAATCACTAGCAAATTTTTTAAAATTTTAATTTTATTAAAATTATTTAAAAATTTTAAAGCCTTATAGTAGATTTGTTTTTGTTTTATACTATTTGAACATATTAAATATTTTAATTTTCTAAAAAAAAATTTTGCCCTCCCCTCCCCCTGATTTAAATTCGTTCCGGCGCCCCTGCTATCAAAATAGGTAAGTGGGAAGGTGTTTAATGAGAGAGGGCGGGGCATGGTCGAGGAGAGGGGATGTAGTTCCATATATCGCCCGAGATAGCGCCACCGTTGATGCTGAAAAAAGGCACCGAGTTCCATCTCTATTATCATTTATTTCCCTGTAGAGTGCCATTCACTCTTCAAAGTTGCTCGCTTGATCTGCATCACCAACTCTACCATCTAGACCACGTGATTTTGTTTGGCGACGTTTCAACTAAATGTGAGTACGGATTATGAAATAAATTCATTTTATCTATGTATAGGGAGTTCCAAAATTAAAAATCTGGTGTGACTGGCGCACAGCACACAACTTTCTCTTACCTTCGGTAATCGAAAGTTGTGTACTGTGCTTGTCACACCAGATTTTTTGTGTCGACATGTATTTAGTTTCCGACAGTAGGGTACAATTGAATTCAAGATGTAAAATTTATAAGTATGGGAAAATATTTATATTTTGATACCATGGCAACCATTTCTCCTATCTTTTCTATGGAGTACAAGAGTAAAGTGGTCTTCAGAAGATTTCAATCACAAAATGAGAATATACATTTTATAGAGAATCTAAAAAATAATTGATTTTTGAATTTTAAAAAAAATCGTTGGAGCAAATTTTGAGAAAATCGAAAAAAACTGAAAAAGTGCATCAGTAAAGTACTAGTACTTTTTGGTCGATTTTGTTCAAAAGCTTCGTGTCACGTCCCATGGGGTGCCTAACTTAAATATAAAATTTCAACCTCCTAGCTCTTTTCGTTCTTGAGATATTTTGTTCACAGACACACACACAGACAGACACACACACACGACAGACAGACCATGTCGCGAAAACCACTTTTTTGGATTCAGGGGACCTCAAAACGTGAAGATCCATCAAAATCTCGACATCGAATTTTTGACATGAATCCAATACTTTCTCTCTATATATATTACATATATACATAGGTAAGAGAAAGTAAAAAACACATTAATTATATATTCATATATGTCTTTAACACATGGTCCATTTCTTTTATTTTACTTTCAAATTGGGTTTATTGTTTCAACTGTTTCATTTTTCATTTTATTTTATTTTAATATTTTGATTAATATCCTTCTTCATGGCTCTCAGAGTTGATTAATTTCCTTTAAACACAAGGTCATATGTTTCAATATATTATTAATTGGTATAAAGAATTAATTTTATAATATTTCGATAATATAAATAAACACAAAATTTAAATAAAAATACATGTTTCAACAAATAATATATTTAACCATATAACCTTGTCTTTTTAATTTTATCTTCATTTTGACTATAAATCAAATAATCAATTTTGAAGAAGGTATGAATGTGGGCATCAGTCTATCGAATGTGGAAAAGTGGAAAATTACTCAAAAATTTTATAATTTCACATAGTAATGTGAATCCTGTCGATACACTTAAAGTACTGTATATAAAAAATCGGGAATGACTTCCCCGAGACTTTCTCGTATATTCTTTTGGAATTACGTCTTTGTGTGTGTGTGAACACGATTGCTTAAAAACACAAGCAGCCAGATCGATGAAATTTGGGATATGCTCCTTACACTAAAATTGTAGATTTCTATCAACTTTTAAAGTAAATTCGTCACCTGGAAGTAGTACTTTACCTAAAAAGTTTTTTCAAAAATTTTGAAATTTTAAATTTCTTTGTTATATTATGATCAATTTTAAAAAGTTTTTATTCTTTGATCTTTTTCCGAAAACTGAATAGTTTTTTAAATAATCACAGAAGAAAAAGACATTTTTCGTTAATTTTGATAAAAAATCAAAACAAAATCATGCAGGTGTCATTAAAAAACATGTAAATATAAACAAATTATTTGTTTCACAAATTCCAAGTGACGTATATACTCCAAAAGTTGATAGAAATCTACAATTTTAGTAGGGAGTATATACCAAATTTCATCGATCTGGGTACATGCGTTTTTAAGTAATCGTGTTCCCACACACGGACACGGACACACAGAGATAATCATAGATAATGCCCAAAATGTTTTTTTTTTTTACTCAGGGAGGTCTAAAACGTGGAGAAACATCAAAATCTCAAAGTCGAATTTTTTGACGATTACAATACTTTCTCTTTATATACTATACGAGATAGTAAAAAATGCACTAGAAATAAATTTTAAAATCTGGTGATATTTTTTAAAAGAGAGGAAAGAATAAAATAATCAAACTATTTATTATATATTTAAACATTCACACTTTTTTCTCATTCACACTCACACACACATTCACACAGTCTTTTCGGCAACTCAGGCCATTTAAGACTTTAGACGATAACCGTTCTGATTAATATATAAATTGTGGGTTCAGGCATTTCTATTTAAGCCATCTGGTATCCAAATGGCTTAAATAAAATCATCGGACTGCCTGGCTCCGAACCCGCGACGTTTGGTATAGGAGGGAGGCGCTCTACCTACTACGCCAAACTCGGGAGCTATTTATTCTTAAATGATAAATATTTTTTTAACATATGGATTTATTTCTAACTGTAAGTTTAAAAGAAAACAATAGATTCTTCTTTGCCCAAAAATTCTTTTCATATTTAAGCCCTTGGAGGACTTCAAATATTTCTAAAGAAAAAATAGACAAAAAAACGAACAGGTCAAAGTCTAAAGAGAACTTTTCTATTGAAATTCGTTCTTCAAATCTACTTTTAAGATAAAATCAAATTTGTATTTTTTTTTTTTTTTTATTTTTCAAAAATTATTTCAGTTTATGTTTAGACAGAAGTTTTTAATAATTTTGAAATTTGTATTTTTTTTGCTATTCTCTGACAAACAACATTATTTTAAACAGTTTTTATTCTTGGTCGTTTTCAATAACTTTTTTTGAATATCTTTTGAGATAATCACTCATTTTGATAGATTCCAGATTCTTTTACTTGGACTTGCGTCGTTTTTGCCCCAGTTTACACTTTGCCTTAAAAAATTTAGATTCATTCAGGTATTGTTTGAATAAAATCGAACCCAACAAAAAGATTTTGTTGAATTAATTGCGACTTGTTCTGTAGACAATTTGAGTTCTAGAAATCTCACATCTCTTCAAATACAAAACAATAATTGTATCCTATTGTTTTTGCAGATCTCTACAACAAAATGCCATCGCCAGACTCTTTTTACAACTTCATCAAGAAAGAATACCAGGCCAAATTAATAGAGTTTATCTCCTCTGATGTTTCTAATTTTAAAAAATATTTTGATTTCCAAAAAAAATATGTTCAGAGTCTCCCGAGTATTATTGTTGACGAAAATATGAATGATTTGTTAATGCATCTAAGTGAACGACACGAGGGTTATTTGATGACAAGAACATTTCATTTGATGTTCTCTGAAAGGACAAAAAAATTATGCTTCACTCCCCACAATTATTCCTTGGATAAATCTGTAAATTCAATTTTTGCTAAAGTAATCATCTTGAGAGCAATAAAAGCCAAAAATCCAAATTTAAGACATTTGAAATTGAATTGTAATTATTTATATTCTTCGGATTTTGAAGAAATTTTAAAATGTATCCCATCTTTAAAATCTTTAAAAATAATCTCCTATAAACTCGACAATGATTTAATGAACATCATTTTAAAATTTTGTCAAGAATTGGAGGAATTAGAATGGTCAGTGTTAGATATAAATTTCTTAAATTTCCACATTGTTTCATGGCCAAAACACGAATCACTTCGTGTTTTTACAATTAATGAACGTTACAATTTTTTTAGAATCAAAGCAACAACGCCGAATGAAATTTTAAATAAATTGCCAAATTTGGAAATATTTAAAACCAATAATCATTTTTTAAATTTAATTTTCTCCCAAAAAATTCCATCCGATTCAAAACACTTAGTAATTTCTTGTCCAACAACATTAGAATCCGTACAAAACTTGTATGAAATCCTTCCCGAAGCTAACTCGTTTCAATTCATATGCAATGAAAATTCAACTTTACAATTTATTACAAATTTCTTACATTTGAAACACCTTTCTTTCCATTTTCCACACAAGGTTCAATGGAAAAATGTTCTCGAAAATTGTGGGACAAAATTGGAATCTTTGGTATTTAATGGTGGGGGGCCTTCAAAGGTCAATTTGAGTACAGTTTTAAGACTATGTCCAAATTTAGAATATCTCGATTTTTTCGATGTAAGGTTAAAAGCTACTAGAGTTGTCTCACATTCCAAACTAAAATATTTTAGATCAAACCAAGTTCCCTTTAATATCATTAATATGTTAAAAGGATTAACTTCAATTGAAGTTGTACAAATTGAATATTGGCCAACATATTCTCCCAATGATCTCGAGGAATTAATCTCTGCATTTAATAAAATTAAAACTCTACATATTTACTCTGAATGTCATTTCACTCTAAATTGCTTAAAACAAATCATCAGAAGATGTCATAGCATCGAAGAAATCGTCTTGCCATCAATTAAAGAAAAGGATAATCTCGATATGTTTATTAGAAATAATAATTATAATTTAAAATTCATAATCTCAGAAGCACGCTTTCTATAGAATACATCAGGGGTTCCCAAACTTTATCTCAGAATTTCTCCGTGGCACCCCATGTCATATCTCATGCCCTGAGACCTTGTGTTACTACTTAATTTCGATTACAGATACGTTTTATATATCTATACCTTTATGTTCGCAATTTTATTTAATAAAAAATAATTAAAACTCCTGACTTTAATTTTTCATCTAATAGAGATAATATTTTGTATTGGAAAATTTATACGTAGCTCCAACAGTTTGGAAAAGACTGGTATACATAAATATGTTCATTTGTAATTTTGTTGAAATCAAAATTCAATAAATGTTGAAAATTAGAAAATTAAAAACACTAGTGGAGGTTTTAAATGATATTTCCACATTGTTTTGTCATCTTTTATATGTATATAAATGTATTTTAAATATATAATTTTTTTTTTTTTTAATCAGAAATAAATTTTTATTTTTTATCTTCCCTTTTTACGTTCCTTACACCAGGATACCGGTACATAGAATTTCTTTCGGCGAGGGGGGCCAGAACAACCAAAGAATGTCGATTTTTTTTTCAAAAGGTTCACGTCACGTGCCAGGCAGGTGTTGCCTGTTTTGTTCACAGACAGACAGACCATGTCGCGAAAACCACTTTTTTTATTCATCGGACCTCAAAACGTGTTTATTATACACTTTTTGAGGTCCCATGAATCCAAGAAAGTGGTTTTCGCGACATGGTCTGTCTGTGTGTCTGGATTCAATTTAAAGCATGAAGGGATTGAGCTAGGAGGTTAAAATTTTATATTTAAGTTAGCCAACCCCCTAGAGCGTGAAAATAAGCTTTTAATCAAAATCGGCCAAAGAGTACTAGTACTTAACTGATTGTAGTTTTTTTCGATTTTCTCAAAATTCGCTCCAACGATTTTGATTAAATTTCAAAAATCAATTATTTTTAGATGCTCTTGACAATGTATTATTCTCATTTTGCCATTGAAATCTTCTGAAGAACACTTTACTCTTGTACTCTATAGGAAGGATAGGAGAAATGGTTGCCATGGTAATAAAATATAAATATTTTCCCATGTTTATAAATTTGACATTCAAATATATCGGCGGAAACGAAATATATGTTGACACAAAAAATCTCTACAATACAAATCTCTCTACACTACTCCACAACTCCTCTATAAAACTCTCGTCAAGATAACCGTTGATAAATTGATATATATATAGATCTATATACTTTTTTTTAAATTTTACTTTATAAATAAAAAAGGACGGGGTTTTTTTTTTGTACAAATTTTTTTACCCTGGAATTGAAAATAATTAAATCTAATTTTGCTGAAAAAGAAGAGCGAAGGCTGCGGATTGTGAGAAGAATCTTCTCGATGCCGTTGGGAAAAGACAACTATGTAACTATAATGTAATGTAAAATAGTAATAAAAATTTTGTTATTATTGTTATTATTATTATAGATCTATATATTGGAGTCCAGGCCAAGGGCGGATCCAGAGGTGTTTCTCGGGGGGGGGGGGGGGTAATCTGGTGTGACTGGTCGCACAGCACACAATCTTATCTTAATTTCGGTAATTTAAAGGCGCATTCTGTACTTGTTTGCCAGAATATAAATACAAATCAAATTTTTTAGTATTAATATTTAAAATTTTACATTAAAAATACATTTTTTTGCGAAAAAAGTATTTTTTTTTAAATCTCGAGGGAGGGGGTAATTTCCCTTTTACCCCCCCCCCCCCCCCCTGTATCCGCCCTTGGTCCAGGCATTCTTATTTAAACCATTTGGTATCCAAATGGATTTATTATTATTAGTGAGTATATTTTCTTACTGGGGGATAAAGTGACTCCAGGTGCCCCGCCCCCCCCCCCCCCCCCCCCCTGGAATCGAAACCCGGGGCAAAGTTTTCCTTTAGGTAACAACATATTAAAAATAAAAATAAAAGTTAAAACAAATAATTTCTATTTTAAAAATCATTTAAAAGTCTTTTTAGTTTCAGCAATTTACAATATTTATTTATTTTTTTATTAACAATACAACAAACTTTTATAATATCCATAGCTATGTAATTTATCATAACTGTCTGCGTTTATTAATTTTATATTAAAATTATTATTTTTTATAAACTTTCTGATATCAGATAAATTAAATTTTTTATTCTTTAGGGGCAAAACGATCTGTTCTAAGTAATGACACCTTCTAATAATTTGTTCTAAACTATTTTGAGTGAAATTACATGTACAATAAATTTGTAGAAATTTAATTGTCTTAAAAGCTGCAATTAACTTCTCGTGATCATTGGGTGAAATGAGCAAATGAGCAATTTGTACAATTTCAAGCGAAGTAAATCGTTTTAAAATCGTGGTTAAATCAAAAGATTCAAGTAAAATACTGAAATATCTAAGTTTGGTATGAGTGAACCCATCATTAGGTACTACTAAATTTAAGGGAATCAAGAAGGCCAAGATATTCTAAATTTGGACATAGTGTTAAAACACTATTCAAATCTACGTTGTCAATTCGAAATATTAATGATTGCAGTTTTGACCCACATTTTTCTAGTACATTCATCATTTGAACATTGGTAGAATAATGTAAAGCAAGGTGTTTCAAATGTTGAAAATTTGGTATAAAACTTAAAATTGAATTTGTAGCTGTTGCCGAACAAATTGAGTTAGCCTCGGGAAAAATTGTAAAAAGATTTTGTATGGATTCTAAACGTTCAGCACGAAAATCGTATGGAATTTGTTTAGTGGAAAGTAAATTTAAACAAATATCATTAATTTGAAAAATTTCTAAATTTGGCAATTTTTCTAATAGATTTTTCGGTGAAATTGATTCTATAGAAAAATGAACCAATGAAGGACCAGATATTCTGATAACACGGAGGGATTCGTGTTTCGGCCATGTTTCAATATAGAAATATAATTGATTTAAATATTGTACTGACCATTCTACTTCCTCTAATGCGGGGCAAAATTTTAGAATATTATTCAAAAAAGGAAAATAATTGAGATTAGTGTCTTTTACTATTAATTTTTTTAAAAATGGAAAGCATTTCAAAAAATTTTCGAAAGAAGGATCCAGAAAATATTTACAATTTACTTCCAAAATAACTATTTTTGGGTTTTTCATTTTTATTAATATCATGACTCGGTTAATATAATCTGAAAATCTAGTATTTTGATTGAAATAGTGAAAAGAATAGAAAGGGTAGAAGCAAAACGTCCTTGTCCTTTCAGATAGCATAAAACAAATTGTTTTAAACATCAAATCTCCATTTTTTCGTTCACTGAAGTGCAATAACAAATCATTCATAAATTTGTCAACAATAAAACTAGGGAGACGCAAATATTTTTTTTGAAAATCGAAATATTCTTCAGAATTGCATGAAGCGTCAGAGGAGAGAAAGTCGATTAATTTGGTCTGGAATTCTTTCTTGATGAGGTTGTGAAAAGAGACTGGCGATGGCATTTTGATGTTGGTGAGATCTGAAAAAAAAAAAAAAAATTAATACAATTATTGTTTGTTTTGTAATTAAAGAGATCTTTGTTATCTATGAAACTACTCTCGAAATGTGTGTATTGAATAAATTGCACTCAATTCAACAAAATCTTTTTTTTTTATTTTTTGAAAAATTATTGGCTTGATTTATTTCACTCAAATGATTTTAAGGCTGTTCGGATAGTACCCCATAAGTCATAATTAGGGACCGGATTCTTAGGTTTCCACCTTTTTTTTCCTTGACTCCAAACGCGAAATGGACAAATTACTTTTTCGACTTATGTGTTCTCGAGTTGTTTAACTAAATTTTGAAAAACCGAAAAAAACCTAAATGGGTTCGGGCCACCTAAAATCACCTAAATTAGAAAACTCATCTACCTAGATTTTATTTTTAATTTATTGCTGCTTTTAAATTGAGAAAAAGAGAAAGTAAAATTATAGAATTATGTATTTCATTTTATGTACTTGCAGAATTATTTAATTTTCTTATATAATGTTTTAGGGTCCTGTAATTTTTTGTATTTTTTACTTTTTAATAATTTTTGTACATAGGTATTTAAAATTAAATAAAACTTTTTTTCTCCCAAATGCGTTTTATTGGGTGAAAATCTAAAAAAAAAAAAAAAAAAAACCTATTTTGGGTGTTACAAAAACCTAAAAACGAGTCGAATCGAACCTAAAAATCCGGTCCCTATTCATAATAGAATCTAAATTTTTTTTTTTAATAAAATGAAAAATTTGAATACATGAATTCATTATTATGATTTAGTCTTTACTTAGCATTGTATTAAGTTAATAATTTAATTACCAAAAATAATAAATGAATGTCTTTTGACTCAAGTCACGTGTGTTTGGTTCTCTGGATTTGTTAAAACTTATATGCTATAAAGACTAAATAAATTATTTTGAATATGTTGTATATGTCTAACATATACAAAGACTGTATATGTTTGTCTTTATACAAGTTATTATATCAAGCATGGACGTACCCAGGGAGGAGCAGGGGGCAGCTGCCCCCCCCTCTCTAGAAGCAAAAAAAAAAAAAATGTTTATTAAGTGATGAAACGAAACAAAATTGGTGGATGGCAACGGTGAATGATATTTTTTTGTTAGGACTCGAGGGTTTTTAGGTCTTTAATTCGAAGGCTTTTTCCCTCTATATAAAAAATAGCTATGTCACAATCTGGACGACCATGATCTGCCCCTCCCCCCTGGACGACCATGATCTAACCATGCCCCCCCCCTCCTAGATTTGATCCTGGGTACGTCCATGATATCAAGACTGAATAAATTGATTTGGGTATAAGTAATGCAACGTTCTATTTTTCTTGTTCAATAAACTGTTTGAAAATTGTAAGCTGAAACTTAAAATCAACTTATGGGCACAACGCAAAATTTTTTTGTAAAAAAAAATCGAAAATCGATTAAAAATCGATTATTTGATTTCGATTTTAAAATCGACGAATCAAAAATATATTCAGCCTCCGAACCTACCAACCCTAATTCAAATCGTCTTAAAAGACGATGATGTCATCATATATTACAAGTTTTTTGGTGCCGGTGCTTTATTTTTATAAATAGGCTTATATGGACCCTGTTATGCATTAGTGTGTCAAGCGCCAAAAAAAATTAAAAATTGAGTTAAGCACGGAATATTGTTTCAAATGCTATAATTAATACAGTAGTAATTTTTTATGAATAACTAGCTGCGGTAGGGTTGCCTTCGGCAACCCTACCCCGCTAGGCCCTGGCGGGCGGCGTCTCGGGATATGACTAAGAGTTGTCCAGATAAATGTATTTTAATTAATTATGAAAAAGAGTTTTTATTTTTTATTTTAAATATTTGATTAATATATTTTTCAATTATTTACACCCTAAGGAAGCGTAATTTTAAATTTTATTAAAAACGAATGAAAAATAAATTTTAGGGGGGGGGGGGGGGAGGGGGGTGATTGAACTTTCTGATGTCTAAAATACCATTTTTCAATTATTTACACCCTAAGAAAGCGTCATTTTAAATTTTATTAAAATCGAATAAAAAATAAATTTTAGGGGGGGTCAGGGGGGTGTTTGAACTTTCTGATGTCTAAAATACCATTTTTCAATTATTTACACCCTAAGAAAGCGTAATTTTAAATTTTATTAAAATCGAATAAAAAATAAATTTTAGGGGGGTCAGGGGGGTGATTGAACTTTCTGATGTCTAAAATACCATTTTTCAATTATTTACACCCTAAGAAAGCAACATTTTAAATTTTATTAAAATCGAATGAAAAATAAAAAAAATAAAATTTTAGGGGGGGGGGTGGGGGCGCAGAGCGGAAAAATCTTTTCAAATGTCGAATTGTTAGGGGGAGGAAGAGTTTTTATTTTTCATTTTAAAGATTTGATAAATATATTTTTCGTGAAGCGAGTTAGATCCTGTTTTCCAATGCTTTGCTATGGGGTAATTGATAACCCCCAAAAAGGGGGGGTTCCCTACCCCTAATTCGATATAATGATAGCCTCAAACCACCCCCGGAAAATTCCCTACCCATTAAAAAAAACTCCATGAAAATCGGTCCAGTAGTTTCGGAGTCTATGCGTTACAAACAGACAGACAGACAGACAGACAGAGATTGTCTTTTATATAATAGTATAGATGTCCTAAAAAAATTAATATTTAACGTTACTTGCACAATTGACAAAAAAAATTATATATAATCCAATGAAAACAACAAACTTTAATGTTATTTTTCTCAAAACTCGGTAGGTGACGCTTGACACACTAATGCGTAACAGGGTCCATAAAATGTATGTAATTATATTTTAGTTGCTCTACATGTGACCACTGGTCATTGCCATTAAAGGTCTTTGAACCTTATGCACCAATTAAGTAAAAAAATCTTGTCTACTTAGTAAGAATATTCCTCTGTGTTTTTTTACTAAATAGAAAAATTTCTCTTTAGACTTTAACCTGTTCTTTTTCTTTGCCTCTTTTTTCTTTAGAAATATTTGAAGACCTTCAAGGGCTTAAATTTGAAAAGGATTTTTGGGTAAAGAAGGATCTATTGTTTTGTTTCATACTTGGAAATAAAAGATTCACATCTATTTGTTAAAATCTGGTGTGACTGGCGCACAGCACACAACTTTCTCTTACCTTCGGTAATCGAAAGATGTGTTCTGTGCTTGTCACACCAGATTTTTTGTGTCGACATATATTTAGTTCCCGACAGTACGGAACATATGAATTCAGATGTAAAATTTATAAGCATGGGAAAATATTTATATTTTGTTACCATGGCAACCATTTCTCCTATCTTCCCTATGAAATACAAGAGTAAAGTGGTCTTCAGAAGATTTCAATTTTAAAATGAGAATATACATTTTAAAGAGAATCTAAAAAATAATTGATTTTTGAATTTTAAAAAAAATCGTTGGAGCAAATTTTGAGAAAATCGAAAAAAACTGAAAAAGTACATCAGTAAAGTACTAGTACTCTTTGGCCGATTTTGATTAAAAGCTTATTTTTCCGGTCCCGGGGGGTGTTTAACTTAAATATAAAATTTCAACCTCGTAGCTCAATTCCTTCATGCTTAAAATTGAACACACACCCACACACCCACCCACCCACCCACCCACCCACCCACACACCCACCCACAGACAGACCATGTCGCGAAAACCACTTTTTTGGATTCAGGGGACCTCAAAACGTGAAGATCCATCAAAATCTCGACATCGAATTTTTGACATGAATCCAATACTTTCTCTCTATATATATATTACATATATACATAGGTAAGAGAAAGTAAAAAGTAAAAAATATTTATTTTCAAGAATAAATAATTTGATATTTTATTCTTCTAAAGAAATTTTTAGTTTTTTTTTTACTATCTCTTTCCTATAGGCCTGTGTGTGTGGTCAATTTTAAATGAGCTATGAGTTTGAAATTTTTTATTCAAGTTAGCCCCCCCCCCCCTCCCGAGGCGTGAAAATAAGATTTTGATCAAAATCGGCCAATAATTTTTAGTACATTACTGATGTACATTGAGGGACAATATTAAGCACCACCCATGTATTTTTTTACTTGTGATTATTTCATTGTGTTTATAAAAGAATACGAAAATCTTTATTTGAAATTTTCTAGGTTTTTGAACCATGTAGGTTTCCATTAAAAAATATATAATATTTGTTGAAAAACAAATGAAATGATCACAAGTAGAAATGCATGGGATGGGACTTAATATTGTCCCTCACTGTACTTTTTCAGTTTTTTTCGATTTACAAAAAATTTGATTAAATGATTTTTTTTTAAATATATTTTAATTGTATCGAGAGAATTCACTGTTGCCAAATTTATACATATTTACCACGTGAAATTAGTTTTGATATTTTTTGTGCACATTCGATCGTTTTTCTACCCACATAAAATTTCATAGCTTCTTAAAAAAGTGATTATTGATTTATGTAGCTATTAAATAAACTTAAAATGATATAAAACATAATTAATAATTGAAACTGGAGGCGTTAAATAAATTAAAAACACAAGGTTATATGTTATAATATATTATTATTATGAATTAGCAATTGATTTGTGTTTCAAAATGTGATTTTTTATATTAGTATCGAAATAGAATATGTATCAAAGATCTACGATATAAAATTTCATAATACAATTTATTGAAACATATGAGCTTGTGTTTTAGTTTACTTGAAAGTAAATTATTTAACTCTGTTCTCGGGAAGTCTTAAAGGCTGATATTAATTAAAATATTAAAATAAATTAAAATGGAAATGTAACAGTTCAAATAATAAAATTTATTTGGAAGTTGTTAAAATTTTATTTTAGTAAAATAAAAAAAAATGGAGCCTGGGGTACAGACATAAATTAATGGATATGTGTTTATTTTTTGTACTCACTAAACATACATAAATTGAGTTTATTTCAATTTCGTACTTACTTTTTGTTGAAACGTAGACAAACAAAATCACGTAGACTAAAGATGGAGGTGATGAAGATCAAGACTCTGGAGAGAAAGATGTGTTGACGGAATGGCACTCTACGGAGAAATAAATGAGAATAGAGATGCAGGCCTTTTCTTAAGCGTCAGTGGTGGCGCTATCTCTGGCGATACCAGGAACTACAAATCCTCCCCTCCTCATTCCCCTTCCCTTTTAGCAGCGTTTCCCAACTTGTAGGTCGCGACCCAGCACAGGGCCAATTAATTTAAAATAAATTTTTGACCCTCCGACGGGAGGGGGGGGAGAGGCAAGAACTCTACCACTGTGCTATGGCAACTTTATTTGTTATAATTTTTGGCATTTAATAATTTTTGAACACTATCATAAGATTTATAGATATGTTTTGTGTTTTTAGAGTGACTCTATCCCCTTTATTACATTCACATTAGATTTTCTCTCAAATCAAGTCTCCAGAGACGTTAAAGGCTTTTGCTTCATGACCCAATCTTATCCTAATTATTAACATTATCATTTTCCTAGAACTCTGTTTTGTAACACTTGCTTTCAAAGTAAATAGGATAAGATTAGAGCTTTTAATAGAAATCGAAATTAGTTAATATTTGATATCGGGTTTAACTGAAAACTTTTTTTTGATGGTTTGAATTTTTTATATTTATTTGTTTCAATCAATTTAGATACGTCTGTCTGTCTGTTGATAATGATATCCGATTTTATCGAAAAATAATACATAATTTCACAAAATAAACATATAGGCCTATATAAATACGACTGGATGATGGAGCAACTTATTTAATCAAAAAATCCATATCCCAAGTGGTGGGTTTAAATTATTATTATTTGTATATTAATACCGGTAAAATCAAAGAAATAGTGAGCTGTATGAGTGATAATCTGATGTGACAGGCACAGTACAAAACTTTCTCTTACCAAAGGTAAGATTATTAAAAGTAGTGTGCTGTGCGACCAGTCACACCGGTTTTTTTTTAATATAAATATATCCCCACCGCACACCCCACCCCCTCCCATCCCAATTTATTTCATTTATTTTTCCAAAAATAACTATTAGACACCCCCCCCCCCCCCCCCCCTCCCCCCCCCCCGACGAAATACATCACATTTTCCCTACCACTCCCCGCCACCCCAAAAAATATAAAATATATCTATCAAACATAGGCGCTGGAACTGGGGGGGGGCAAGGTACCCTTGCCCCCCCCCCCCTGGCATCCTATAGGAGGGGGCAGGGGGGCAATATGTCTTCTTTTATTTCATTTATTTTTAAAAATGATACATTTTTACTTTTGAAAAATAAAATCTTTTGAATTAAAAAAAATTATAAGAGTAAGAAATTCATTTTTTTCCAAAATATTTTATAAAGACCCTATTGTATTTCTGATTTCTAAAAATATTTTATATTGAATTAAAAGAAGAAAATTAAAAATATTTATTTCCTTCAAATAGTATAAATATAGCCTAAAAATTTTTTTGAAAAAATCACTAGCAAATTTTTTAAAATTTTAATTTTATTAAAATTGTGATTTTATTTAAAAATTTTAAAGCCTTATAGTAGATTTGTTTTTGTTTTATACTATTTGAACATATTAAATTATTTTAATTTTCTAAAAAAAATTTTTTGCCCCCCCCCCCTGATTCAAATTCGTTCCGGCGCCCCTGCTATCAAAATAGGTAAGTGGGAAGGTGTTTAATGAGAGAGGGCGGGGCATGGTCGAGGAGAGGGGATGTAGTTCCATATATCGCCCGAGATAGCGCCACCGTTGATGCTGAAAAAAGGCACCGAGTTCCATCTCTATTATCATTTATTTCCCTGTAGAGTGTGCCATTCACTCTTCAAAGTTGCTCTCTTGATCTGCATCACCAACTCTACCATCTAGACCACGTGATTTTGTTTGTCGACGTTTCCACTAAATGTGAGTACGAATTATGAAATAAATTCATTTTATCTATGTATAGGGAGTTCCAAAATTAAAAAACACATTAATTATATATTCATATATGTCTTTAACACATGGTCCATTTCTTTTATTTTACTTTCAAATTGGGTTTATTGTTTCAACTGTTTCATTTTTCATTTTATTTTATTTTAATATTTTGATTAATATCCTTCTTCATGGCTCTCAGAGTTGATTAATTTGCTTTAAACACAAGGTCATATGTTTCAATATATTATTAATTGGTATAAAGAATTAATTATATAATATTTCGATAATATAAATAAACACAAAATTTAAATAAAAATACATGTATTTCAACAAATAATATATTTAACCATATAACCTTGTCTTTTTAATTTTATCTTCATTTAGAGTATAAATCAAATAATAAATTTTGAAGAAGGTATGAATGTGGGCATCAGACTATCGAATGTGGAAAAGTTGAAAATTACTAAAAATTTTATAATTTCACATAGTAAGGTGAAGTCCTGTCGATACACTTAAAGTACTGTATATAAAAAATCGGGAATGACTTCCCCGAGACTTTCTCGTATATTCTTTTGGAATTACGTCTTTGTGTGTGTGTGAACACGATTGCTTAAAAACACAAGCAGCCAGATCGATGAAATTTGGGATATGCTCCTTACACTAAAATTGTAGATTTCTATCAACTTTTAAAGTAAATTCGTCACCTGGAAGTAGTACTTTGCCTAAAAAGTTTCTTCAAAAATTTTGAAATTTTAAATTTCTTTGTTATATTATGATCAATTTTAAAAAGTTTTTATTCTTTGATCTTTTTCCGAAAACTGAATAGTTTTTGAAATAATCACAGAAGAAAAAGACATTTTTCGTTAATTTTGATAAAAAATCAAAACAAAATCATGCATGGTGTCATTAGAAAACATGTAAATATAAACAAATTATTTGTTTCACAAATTCCAAGTGACGTATATACTCCAAAAGTTGATAGAAATCTACAATTTTAGTGTAAGGAGTATATACCAAATTTCATCGATCTGGGTACATGCGTTTTTAAGTAATCGTGTTCCCACACACGGACACGGACACACAGAGATAATCATAGATAATGCCCAAAATGTTTTTTTTTACTCAGGGAGGTCTAAAACGTGGAGAAACATCAAAATCTCAAAGTCGAATTTTTTGACGATTACAATACTTTCTCTTTATATACTATACGAGATAGTAAAAAATGCACTAGAAATAAATTTTAAAATCTGGTGATATTTTTTAAAAGAGAGGAAAGAATAAAATAATCAAACTATTTATTTAAATGATAAACATTCTTTTTAACAAATGGATGTTGATAATAAATAGGGACGGGGTCTAAATGACCTCTGATGCCCAAAAGGACCTTAAATAAACATCCCGCCGCGGGGGGCCCCCCCCCCCTTTTTAAAAATTTTTAACAAATGAATGTAAATCTGTTTATTTCTAACTGTAAGTTTAAAAGAAAACAATAGATTCTTCTTTGCCCAAAAATTCTTTTCAAACTTAAGCCCTTGAATGTCTTCAAATATTTCTAATGAAAAAATAGAAAAACGAACAGGTCAAAGTCTAAAGAGAATTTTCTTTGAAATTCCTTCTTCAAATCTACTTTTAAGATAAAATCAAATTTGTATTTTTTTTTTTTCAAAAATTATATTCAGTTTATGTTTAGACAGAAGTTTTTAATAATTTTGAAATTTGTATTTTTTTTGCTATTCTCTGACAAACAACATTATTTTAAACAGTTTTTATTCTTGGTCGTTTTCAATAACTTTTTTTGAATATCTTTTGAGATAATCACTCATTTTGAGAGATTCCAGATTCTTTTACTTGGACTTGCGTCGTTTTTGCCCCAGTTTACACTTTGCCTTAAAAAATTTAGATTCATTCAGGTAATGTTTGAATAAAATCGAACCCAACAAAAAGATTTTGTTGAATTAATTGTGACTTGTTCTGTAGACAATTTGAGTTCTAGACATCTCACATCTCTTCAAATACAAAACAATAATTGTATCCATTTGTTTTTGCAGATCTCTACAACAAAATGCCATCGCCAGACTCTTTTTACAACTTCATCAAAAAAGGATACCAGGCCAAATTAATAGAGTTTATCTCCTCTGATGTTTCTAATTTTAAAAAATATTTTGATTTCCAAAAAAAATATGTTCAGAGTCTCCCGAGTATTATTGTTGACGAAAATATGAATGATTTGTTATTGCATCTAAGTGAACGACACGAGGGTTATTTGATGACAAGAACATTTCATTTGATGTTCTCTGAAAGGACAAAAAAATTATGCCTCTGTCCACACAATTATTCATTGGATAAATCTGTAAATTCAATTTTTGCTAAACTATTCATCATGAGAGCAATAAAAGCCAAAAATTCATATTTAAGGCTGTTGTGGTGGTTTTGGCTGGTTATCGCAACAAGAAAAAAAATGCAAATCACAAGATACTAACAGTTATTACCACGACTGGAGTTCGAGAGGGAATGAGAACATAGATATATAGATAGATACATAGATATGAATGAGAACGAGTCCACGTGCGTTCTCAAGACTTCGCCGACTTGGTTGTAGCCAACTTAAGATTTTATTCTACTTTTTACAAAAAAAAAATATAATTAAAAAAATAATTATTTTACAAAATTTATATTACTCTAAATTTAATTGTATTATAATTTTTGTTATAATTTTGTTGAAAAAAAAAAAAAAAATATATCCAACACTGATGGAAAATTGGATATATATTTGGATAATAATATATTCAAGTTTCAATTAACAGAGTTTATTTAAATGAAACACGTGGTGAAAATATATAAAAGCGTTATACCGAATGCGGTTGTTTACGTTATTACAATAAGCATGAGCGTCTAAAAGGGATTTTAAGTTAGGATAGGAAAACAGCTGAGGCATCAGTTACCTCGTCAGTGGGTATGAAACGAAGACAGTAAATTCATGTATGTATTCGACAGGGCGAAGGATCCGCCAAATTCAAATATTTCTAACATCCCCTCTATCTAAGTGCCCGATGTACGAATACATCTAATTCATATTAAGCAATTTAATACATGCTTCATATTTTGGTCCATGAAGTCCTTTTGTGAGAATATCCGCCGTCATTGTTTCAGTTGGTAGATATTTTATCATTATATCCCATCTTTCTTGAGCTTCTCTTGAAAAGTGATATCGCAAGTCGATATGCTTGCTCCTTCCATGATATACTTGATTTTGCTCAAATTTATTGCGCTTTGATTATCGCAATAAATCGTTATTTGTCCTTCAATTAATTCATCAAACTTCATATGGTTTATGAGTCTTCGCAAGTAGATAACTTCTTTTGTAGCATCCGAAAGGGCCATATACTCCGCTTCCATAGTTGAAAGTGCAACACATACTTCGCCTGTATATGATCTCCGATCATCAATGTCTCCACCCCTATCCGCGTCTACAAAGGTTGTAAGAGGTTCTTCGGTTTTGGCATATGCGATTCCTCGATTAATTGTTCCCTTTATAACTTCCGAATGCGGGCATATATCCCACATAAGGTTTTTCTCCACTCCATAATTCAATTGGCGTCTTTGATTCTTCAAGAGATTTCGACGGGCATCGATTTCTTATATATGCGGCTGTACAGATTGCTTCACCCCAAAGGCTATTGGGTAATTTCGACTCCAAAAGCATACAACGTGCCATTTCGACAAGTGTTCGATTGGCTCGTTCTGCAACTCCGTTTTGCTGTGGGGTATATTGAACCATTAATTGTCTTTTAATTCCATTTTCTTTTAGGTAATCTGAAAATTGTTTTGATAAATATTCTTTGGCATTATCTGTTCGTAATGTTTTTAATACATGACCTGTTTGCTTTTCAGAGGTATCCTTTAAAAGGGTTAAAAACATCATGTTTGTTCTTTAATATATATACCTCAGTAAATCTTGTCATATCGTCTATAAATGTGACAAAATATTTACCTCCGCCAAGCGAGTTGTTGTTTGGCCCGCAAATGTCTGAATGTACCAGTTCGAGTATTTGTTTGGCTCTCTTCTCCGATTTCTTGAAAGGTAATTCGTTAATTTTTCTCAAGTCACATATTTGGCATCGCTGCTTCGGGCTTTGACTATTCATTTTATTCCTGTGACCATCTCATCTTTATGTAGCTTCTTGAGATCTTGAAAATTTAAGTGTCCAAACCTGTTATGCCACCTTTGTAAATGGTCGTCTCCAATCCCCTGGGCGAACATCGATTTTTCTTTATCACCAAATACATATAGTTGACCTTCTCTTTGTGCTTTCAGGACAAGAGTACGGTCTTTTCCTTTAATTAGAGCGTTTGATTTATTAAATGTTACAGTGTAACCATTATCAGTTGCTGCTGAGACTGAAAATAAATTATTTTTAAAAGATGGAACAAGTAATGTTTCTTTTAATTGTATCTTCTTGGTATTTGTGAAACATTTCAAATTCAAATTCAACATCGCCTTTTCCGGTTGATTCAAGTCTATGATCTCCTGCAGTGTATACGGATGTTTTATCTCGTTCATTAATCCTTGAAAATAACTTTTTATCTGGTTAATTTGGTTGGGTAGTATATCTATAAACATGGTTTTTAGAGCACTCTCGGATATATTATCTCCCGCTAACGTCCTTTTTTACCAGCAATTAGGCGGGTTTCATCCCCGTTGGGTCCAATCGCTTTAAAAGAGTCATAATTCCTCTTTTGTTTCTTCTGGTTCCCTCTTTATTTCTTCTATTCTGTCGGCCATTGCCGCTAGTTTATCTAAAGTTTCGTCTGATACAACTACAACGTTTTTAATTTGGTTGGGTAGTATATCTAATAAACATCGTCTTTAGAGCACTCTCGGATATACCAGGTATTTATCTCCTGCCAACGTCCTCATTTTTACCAGCAATTGGGTTGGTTTAATCTCCGTTGGGTCCAATCCCTTTAATAGAGTCATAATTCCTCTTTTGTTTCTTCTGGTTCCCCTCTTTATTTCTTCTATTCTCTCGGACATTGCCGCTAGTTTATCTAAAGTTTCGTCTGATACAACTACAACGTTTTTAATTTGGTTGGGTAGTATATCTATATACTCGGATATATTATCTCCCGCTAACGTCCTCATTTTTACCAGCAATTAGGCGGGTTTCATCCCCGTTGGGTCCAATCCCTTTAAAAGAGTCATAATTCCTCTTTTGTTTCTTCTGGTTCCCTCTTTATTTCTTCTATTCTGTCGGCCATTGCCGCTAGTTTATGTAAACTTTCGTCTGATACAACTACAACGTTTTTAATTTGGTTGGGTAGTATATCTATAAACATCGTTTTTAGAGCACTCTCGGATATACCAGGTATTTATCTCCTGCCAACGTCCTCATTTTTACCAGCAATTAGGCGGGTTTCATCCCCGTTGGGTCCAATCCCTTTAAAAGAGTCATAATTCCTCTTTTGTTTCTTCTGGTTCCCTCTTTATTTCTTCTATTCTGTCGGCCATTGCCGCTAGTTTATGTAAACTTTCGTCTGATACAACTACAACGTTTTTAATTTAGTTGGGTAGTATATCTATAAAAAACATCGTTTTTAGAGCACTCTCGGATATACCAGGTATTTATCTCCCGCCAACGTCCTCATTTTTACCAGCAATTAGGTGGGTTTCATCCCCGTTGGGTCCAATCCCTTTAAAAGAGTCATAATTCCTCTTTTGTTTCTTCTGGTTCCCTCTTTATTTCTTCTATTCTGTCGGCCATTGCCGCTAGTTTATGTAAACTTTCGTCTGATACAACTACAACGTTTTTAATTTGGTTGGGTAGTATATCTATAAATAAACATCGTTTTTAGAGCACTCTCGGATATACCAGGTATTTATCTCCTGCCAACGTCCTCATTTTTACCAGCAATTCGGCGGTTTTCATCCCCGTTGGGTCCAATCCCTTTAAAAGAGTCATAATTCCTCTTTTGTTTCTTCTGGTTCCCTCTTTATTTCTTCTATTCTGTCGGCCATTGCCGCTAGTTTATGTAAACTTTCGTCTGATACAACTACAACGTTTTTAATTTGGTTGGGTAGTATATCTATAAATAAATCGTTTTTAGAGCACTCTCGGATATACCAGGTATTTATCTCCTGCCAACGTCCTCATTTTTACCAGCAATTAGGCGGGTTTCATCCCCGTTGGGTCCAATC
This sequence comes from Euborellia annulipes, assembly GCA_023213315.1. NCBI lineage: Eukaryota > Metazoa > Arthropoda > Insecta > Dermaptera > Anisolabididae > Euborellia > Euborellia annulipes. Next base: position 4,944 of record JAKCPI010001829.1, on the reverse strand, counting down.
CCTTTAAAAGAGTCATAATTCCTCTTTTGTTTCTTCTGGTTCCCTCTTTATTTCTTCTATTCTGTCGGCCATTGCCGCTAGTTTATGTAAAGTTTCGTCTGATACAACTACAACGTTTTTAATTTAGTTGGGTAGTATATCTATAAATAAACATCGTTTTTAGAGCACTCTCGGATATACCAGGTATTTATCTCCTGCCAACGTCCTCATTTTTACCAGCAATTCGGTGGGTTTCATCCCCGTTGGGTCCAATCCCTTTAAAAGAGTCATAATTCCTCTTTTGTTTCTTCTGGTTCCCTCTTTATTTCTTCTATTCTGTCGGCCATTGCCGCTAGTTTATCTAAACTTTCGTCTGATACAACTACAACGTTTTTAATTTGGTTGGGTAGTATATCTATAAACATCGTTTTTAGATCACTCTCGGATATACCTTTATCTCCCGCCAACGTCCTCATTTTTACCGGCAATTAGGCGGGTTTCATCCCCGTTGGGTCCAATCCATTTAAAAGAGTCATAATTCCTCTTTTGTTTCTTCTGGTTCCCTCTTTATTTCTTCTATTCTGTCGGCCATTGCCGCTAGTTTATCTAAACTTTCGTCTGATACAACTAGCACGTTTTTAATTTGGATGGGTAGTATATCTATAAACATGGTCTTTAGTACACTCTCGGATATACCAGGTATTTATCTCCTGCCAACGTCCTCATTTTTACCAGCAATTGGGCGGGTTTCATCCCCGTTGGGTCCAATCCCTTTAAAAGAGTCATAATTTTTTTTTCTTCGCTTACATTAAATAAATCAAGAAGTCTTTTTTTTATTTGGTATATTTATTACCACCATCTTCTCGCATGATATCCGAAATATTATCCATGTACTTAGGGGCTAATTGGGAGATTAGGAAAGCATATTTTGAATCCTCAGATCTGATTTTGATTATCGTGAACTGAGCCACTACTTGATAGAACCACATTTCCGACCTGTCTGTTCAAAATGGAGGTATTTTTATATTCACTCCGTTGATTGCTTCGATTCCCTCACTGGTTCCGGTGCCTGATGCTGCGCTGTTGCTCGCTCCGTTCACTGTGTCGATGCTTGTGTCTTCGTTCACCATTTTTGAATGTATACATTTTCACGGTCTCGGGGGGTGTTTAACTTAAATATAACATCGTAGCTCAATTCCTTCATGCTTAAAATTGAACACACACAGACAGCGCGAAAATCACTTTTTTGGATTCAGGCGACCTCAAAACGTGAAGATCTATCAAAATCCCGACATCGGATTTTTGTAATGAATCCAATACTTTCTCTCTATATATATATGTATATTAACATATACATATAGGTAAGAAAAGTAAAATGCAAACACAAATTTTATTTAGATACTATTACCACGACTGGAGTTCGAGAGGGAACGAGAACGTGTCCACGTGCGTTCTCAAGACCTCGCCGCCTTGTTTGAGCCACCTTTTTCAAAAAAAAATATAATTAAAAAAATATTTATTTTACAAAATATTATATTACTCTAAATTTAATTGTATTATAATTTTTGTTATAATTTTGTTGAAAAAAAAAAATATATCCAACACTAATATTATTTGTTACGTTGGCTTTACCAGGCTACCCTCAAATAGGGTAGGTCTCTACAAGACATTTGAAATTGAATTGTAATTATTTATATTCTTCGGATTTTGAAGAAATTTTAAAATGTATCCCATCTTTAAAATCATTAAATATATTCTCCTATAAACTCGACAATGATTTAATGAACATCATTAAAATTTTGTCAAGGATTAGATGAATTAGAATGATCAGTGTTAGCTTAACGGAGTTCCAACAGTTTGTGAAAAGACTTGTATACATAAATATGTTCATTTGTAATTTTATTATATTGTTGTAATCAAAATTCAATTAATGTTAAAAATTGGAATATTAAAAACACTTCTGGAGGTTTTAAATGATATTTCCATATTGTTTTGTCATCTTTGATATGTATATAAATATATTTTAAATATATAAATTTTTTTTTTTAAATCAGAAATAAATTTTTATTTTTTATCTTCCCTTTTTACGTTCCTTACACCAAGGTACCGGTATATAGAATTTCCCGAACGCATTTTTAAATATCCCCTTCTCCCATACACAAAAATATATTTACAATATCGGAGTCCCGGGGGTCGGGCTCCCTCAAAGACAAATTTTCATAAAAGATTTTTTTAATCAAATTTTTAAAATTTTTATCTGTGCCCCGAGGAACCCGGGCCCTCTCTAAAACAACTTTTATTTAAAAAATGCTACTAATATATTTCATTATTTATTTATTATTTTTATTTCACACAAAAATATAGATATTGGTCATATCATCATCATTCTATAATCTATAATACTATAAAGCGGTATAAAGAGTATAAAGTGCTAGTGGCTGACTTCCTGTCCCTGTGTGTATGTGCCTATCAGGGCGCTGATTGGCTAGAATAAAAGGAAGTTAATTCAAAGAGGGAAATTTAAAACTAAGAGAGTGAGAAAGAATAAATTTGATGCATTTGCTGGGGGCGCAGCAGGAAGGCGACTTGTACGCGTGTACTCGGATGTGTACCATATAGTAGGGTGGTCCTTATTTTGGACTTTTTCAACGATAGTCGGTTCCAAATATATTTAAAAAACTTCCTCCCAAATTTCCCTCCAGGTCTTATTAATATTAACCGGTCCCCCCACGGCAGCCAGTTTTAAATGGAAATAACGTGGGTAAAGTTCTTTAGAATTTTGTAACTCATCAACGAAACAACCTCTTGATAAGACCATAACATATTCTTATAGGAAATTTAACGCTCTACAAAAAAGGTCTCTTATGATCTTTTGGTTACTCTACTGGTTCAAAAGTTATTCGAGGTCAAAGGTGAAGAAATAAACCATGAAATTGACTATATCTTCAACTATGACCTCGAATAGCTTTTGAACCAGTAGAGTAACCCAAAGGAAAACGCGTATTTCTCACTTAATAATTGCCATTGTACGTCCCTGTAATAAATGAATGTTTTGTTCAGTAGTCGCAAAAAAGCAATATTAATAATACAATGAGCTGCACTTAACATTTAAAAAATCTGATGTGACCGGTTATCACTACAGATTTTCTGTGTCGACATATATTTAGTTTCCGTCAATACGATAGCTACATTCAAATTTTTTTTTTTTTTTTTTTTTTTTTAACACACACTTTTTTCTCATTCACACTCACACACACATCTTTTCGGCAACTCAGGTCATATAAGACTTTTTACGATATCCGTTATTGATTAATATACATATATGGTGTCCAACATTCTTATTTAAGGCATCTGGTATCCAATTGGCTTAAATAAAATCATCGGACTGCCTGGGGTCCGAACCCGCGACGTTTGGTATACGAGGTTAGCACGCTAACCTCTACACCACGCCCCGAAGGCACATTCGAATTTCAAAATGTAAAATTTACAAAGGAAAATATTTATATTTTGTTACCATGACAACCATATATCCTATCTTTCCGATGGAGTACGTACAAGAGTAGAGTGGTCTTCAGAAGATTTCAATGGAAAAATGAGAATATACATTTTAAAGAGCATCTAAAAAATAATTTGAATTTTAAGCAAAATCGTTGAGCAAATTTTAAGAAAATCGATAAAAAACTGAAAAATTACATCAGTAAAGTATTAGTACTCTTTGGTCGATTTTCTTCAAAAGCTTCACGTCACGTGCCAGGCTGTTGCCTCTTTTGCTCACAGACAGACAGACAATGTCGCGAAAACCACTCTTTTTTGATTCAGGGGACCTCAAAACGTGAAGATCCATCAAAATCTCGACATCGAATTTTTGACATGAAACCAATACTTTCTCTCTATTTTATTTTTAAAAATGATATATTTTTACTTTTGAAAAATAAAATTTTCTAAATTAAAAAAAATTAAAAGAGTAAGAAATTCATTTTTTTCAAATTTTTTCCAAAAATTTTTGATAAAATCACTAGAAAATTTTTTTTTAATTTTAATTTTATTAAAATTGTGATTTTATTTAAAATTTTTAAAGTTTTATAGTAATTTGTTTTTGTTTTATACTATTTGATCATATTAAATTATTTTAATTTACTAAAAAAAAATTTTTTGCCCCCCCCCCCCTCGATTCAAATTCGTTACGGCGCCCCTGTATATATTACATATATCGTTGCCTGAATCACGTATCATTTTTCAGGGAGCTGTTTATAGTTGGTGTTGTTATATTAAATGTATATATACGCAAAAACCAAAAAACCTAAATAATACGAAAAAACATGGAAATACAGTAGCAGTAGTAGTAATTGGGGGCTTTAGGGCGCTTTCAGCGACACGGGCCATTCGCGCCACAGACATTGTCTACATATATCATCAAATTTCAGAAAATTGGACAATTGCTTAATTATATTAAAAACAGTACTTATGATGCTAGATTAATTATCTTTCTCTTAACAAATTCGTCACTTTGTGATCATGTAAAGAACGTCAGGACACGGCCATACCCGTTGTATCTCAATTTGTGATTTTTTTTTTTAGATACGTCACTACCAAGGGCGGATACAAGGGGGGAGGTAAAGGGGGTAAATACCCCCCCCCTGAGATTTGAAAAAAATACCTTTTTTTCGAAAAAAAAAAAATATTTTTAATGTAAAATTTTAATAAAAATTAATACTTAAAAATTTGATTTGTACACTGATAAAAATGAAGTTTTTTTCCCAAATACGCCACGTATTTGGTCAATCCGCACTTGAGTTAACGAAATTTCAATTGGTTCAAAAACGCCGTATTTGAGACAACTAAATCGAAGCATTTGAGTAGAGACAGGTATGGCATTCCCTTTATAACAGCATTTTTTTCCGGTCAAATACGATGTATTTGAATGAAAGAAATGTGAGGTTCGTCCGGCAAACAACAGATAGAGCT
>JAKCPI010001826.1:0-131561 GCA_023213315.1 Euborellia annulipes | reverse complement strand
TTTTTTTTTTTTTTAACATTCACACTTTTTCTCATTCACACTCACACTCACACACACATTCACACAGTCTTTTCGGCAACTTAGGCCATATAAGACTTTGACGATAACCGTTGTTGAGAATATATCTATTGTGGGGTCAGGCATTTCTATTTAAGCCATCTGGTATCCAAATGGCTTAAATAAAATCATCGGACTGCCTGGGTCCGAACCCGCGACGTTTGGTATAGGAGGAGGCGCTCTACCTACTACGCCAAACTCGGAGGGCTCAATCAACTTTGAAATTAGACAAAATTAAATGTTATTAAAGTAGCCGTGACAGAATTATTATCTATCAGATCTGGCTTAGAAAGATACAATACAGTCGTACAGAATGGGAGGTGAATAATATTTTTTATTAATCGAAGAATTGAAATTTGTTAACGCTGGAGAGCCCAACATATAACTAAGAATTATAAAATTTTAATTTGATATAATTGTTTGTATTTAATAATTGATATAATTGAGCAAATAATTTATTTAATTATTTTAAAATTACTTCTTTATTATCGATATAATTTACTATGATACGTATTTAATTAATAAATGAATCGAAAGACATTTGTCATAACCAAAAATTAATGTCTGATTTCAAAGATGGCTATTCAAAATGGCTATATATATGTTATTATTTATTATTATTATTTATTTATTTGTACATAGGTAATTATTTTTACAGGTACAAAGAATCTGAGACATGAAAAAATATACAATAATTAGCAACAAGTTTTTTTCTACATGAGACTAATCAAACATAATAAAAGATCTTAATTTCATGCTTTCATTAATAAAAAAATAAATGTTTTTAGCTTGCTGGGTGGTAGGATTTCTCAAATATTTGATGAGTTCTTGCATAGAGGCATTTTTGAGTTCTTTAATATAGTGGGATCTTATGGGGGCAAAAGTAGGACACTCACAAATAATATGTTGAATTGTTTCTTCTTTTTGAAGGTTACAGGTTGTACAAATTTGTCTTTGGTCAATCTGATAGATACATTTGTTTATATGAAATTTAATGAAGTATTTGCTCGCTGATCTAAGCGCACTTACAACTTTGGAAACATTGATGTTGATGTTAAAAGTTAAGTATTGTTGTGGAAAGGGGCCATTCTGGGGAGACATAAAAACTTCTTTGTAAAACCATCCGTATGTCGAACTGTTAATAAAAGCCATATCATCTCTTCTAAGCTGTAACTTGTACTCTTCCAAATGATTTTTTAGAATATCTTTAATGGCTTCAACGTTGGATAGGTTCACCTCAGAGGCTCCAGAATGTACTAATAGCTGGCGAAGTTGGCCAACCCAGTTATATCTCACAGGACTTCTTGTTTCCATGGATACTAATTTTAAAAAACATATCTTAGGAAATCTTGCGTCATCCATTCTTAGTATCTTAATCAGCCATCTCAAAGTAATCTTTAAAACAGTGTAATTCAGTTTTATTCTTCCTGTTTCCAGTCTAATCACAGCATCCGGGGTGGTTTTTGATAGTCCCAGAATCCTTTTGAAAAACACAACTTGAGTTTTTTCAACAATGTCGAGATATCTTAGACTCCAAATTGGAGCGCCATAGAGAAGTGTGCTAGAAACCATAGCATCGAATAGTTTAACACGGGAGTTCCATGAAGTACATTTAGCCTTGACCAGAATATTCGTTACAGCGCTCGATGCAATTGCTGCCTTGCTTGTAGCTGCATTTGCCGCTTGCAGAAATAAACCAGAGCGTACAAATGGTAGACCCAAGTAGGTGTATTGGTTTACGCATTCAATCCTCGATTCTCCATATCTAAAGTCTTTAGTTCCACAGTATCTCCCTTTATGAAAGATGATAATTTTAGTTTTGTCAATATTAACATCAAGTCCGTTGTTTTGACAATACTCATTTAAGACTTTCAGCTTGTTGTTAGTTTCACTAGGCGTATCACTAAGTAGAATTAAATCGTCAGCATATAGGAGGCACATAATATCCGTTGATTCGTTTACACTAATTCCATTGCATCCAGATCTTCTAAGAGATTGTTCCAAGTCTGATATAAATAGAGAGAATAATATTGGGCTCAAGGTTTCTCCTTGGAGAACCCCTTGTGTAATTCCAACAGCCTCAGAAAGCTGATTGCCGATTCTGATCCGTGCTGAAGCATTATCATAAAGACTTTTAATTATAGTGATAAATCTTGAGCTCACGCCCAAATCAAACAGTTTAGACCATAGTCTTGAATGTGAGATAGAGTCAAATGCGCGCTTAAAATCTACGAATATTCCGTAAAGTCTCCTTTTAGGCTGACTCAAATGGATTTGAATTAGACAGTTTAATGTAAAGAGATTGTCCATACAGCCTCTTCTTTTTCTAAAGCCAGATTGTGCTTCGGGTAATACTTCGGTTAATTCACACCATTTTTCAATTCTTCCCACCATTATTTGAGTAAAAAGTTTTGCCACACAGTTAATAAGCGCAATTCCTCTGTAGTTCTCGGGAAGCGAGGGGTTTCCCTTCTTAAATAACATCTTCATATGTGTTTCACTCCATGCCGCGGGAACGCTCCTCTCTGAGATAACTCTGCTAAATAAGACCTGCAGATACAATAGCCAGTTTTTTGGAAGATTTTTATAAAATTCGTAAGATATCTGGTCAGGGCCAGGTGATTTATTGTTCTTTGAATTATTCACAGATGTCATCAACTCTTCATAAGTTACAGCAGAGTCGAGTATTGGATTTCCAACATCTATGTATTCGATCCTCTCACAGGGGGGAATCTTTATAGTTCAAAAATGGCTATATATATGTTTATATACATTCTACATCTCTTTGAACCGCTTCCAATGTGTATATCCTGCTGGAACGGGTGGACGGGGTGGATTTAGCGCCTGCTGTGTGCAATAATAATCCACCCTTTATTCAAGAACATTCGAAGAATTAACAATTAAAAAAAAGAAACATTAAAATTTTTTTCTTATTTGTTTTTTTTTTTTTTTTTTTAATGAATCGATCATCATTAATTTGTTCGCCCCCGGCCTCTTCTTTTTCTTTTTCTTTTCTAAATCCAAATTGAGCCCTTTATTATTATACAAACTAGCTGTTTTATTCATAGCTAACTGTTAGTTTATTCTTAGCGACTTTACGGAGGATTAAAATTAGATTATTCACACACATAAAGAGAGAGAGGAAATCCCCTTTTTTGCATTTTTTTTTAGTTAATCGCCGAGGGAAACAAAAGAAGAAAAAAAAAGAAGGGGGATAAGAAAGGGGAGAGGGAGGGTATCATCGTTTGTGGTTTAAATAAATGCATAGAGGGCAGGGCGTGCTAATTTGTCCCTTTTCTCTCTCCTTTTTTCGTTTCTTAATCAGAGTCACCCCCGCAAAAGTGAGATCTAAATAGTTCTATCACTAAAAAAATCATCAAATTTTTTGTGTCGTCATACACTGTAAAAAAAATATGAATTTTCAATCATTTTTCATATACTTTCGTGGTTTAATTTTAATATACCCAGGATATGAAATAAAATTAATATAAAAAGTTTATGAACAAATTACCAACTTTTAAACTTATCTTTTTCTTTGTGTGCCGCCAAATTTTGAAATCGTTAAAAGGGTTACCGCGACAAGAAGAGAATCACTGGTCTAAACGTTCTCAAATAACTCGACTACCTCAAGGAATTTTTATTCATATTATTTTATAATTATTTTAAGGAAACTTGAAATTATTCTTTTAAAATTTATTTCACAAATCTAAATTTATTAAATTCTGATTTGAAATTCGCGCTCTAAACTATTTAAATATTTATGAAGTATTAATCATACTAATTAAATAATTTTTATAAAGAAATTCAACTAAATAGCTATAAAAATTAAAATTTAAATTAACAATTTTTAATATACAAGAAATTTGTTAGGCCGGGGGGGGGCGACATACCCAAAACCCAGTCGAACCCCCGCGCCACCATTTTTTTAAAAATAAACAAATGGAAAAAAAAAAATCCAAAACCCCAATATATAAATATAAATAAATAAAAAATATTAAAAATGTAAAACGTAAAGCTCGGGAAACAGAAAGGGATGGGGGGTGGGGGGGGGGGGGGGAAGGGGAAAAAGGGAAAATTTTTTTTTAAAAAAAAAAAAAAAAAAAAAAATTTGTTAGGTTGGCAACAAATTGAACTTTCTCATAAACCCGATATGAATATTCATAAACAGTTTATGAAACAGAATTCCTATACTTGTATATGAAGTTTTCTTGAAAATTTTTAACAGTGTATATTCAAACTCTAAGATTTATCAAACTATTTTTCCTATGAAGTACAAGAGTAAAGTATGCTTCAAACAATTTTGAAAGCAAAATGAGAATATACATTTTAAAGAGTATCTAAAAAATAATGAATTTTATGAATTTTAATTAAAATTCTTTTAAATAAGAATGCCTGGACCCCAAATAAATATATATTATTAAATAACGGTTATCGTAAAAGTCTTAAATGGCTTAAGTTGCCGAAAAGACTGTGTGAATGTGAAAAAAGTGTGTTTAAAAAAAAAAATTAATAAAATTAAAGTTGTCATTTAGGAATTATTTGATTACCGAAAAGACAAAACAACATATAAAACGTTGGGGGGATCTGAAACAGGCAAAAATTTATATATACTGTATTTTACTCAAGATTATTCAAGAGAAAGAGACAAAGTTGAAAGATTATAGAAGTCTAAAAAGAGTTTTGAGCAAAGTTTAAATGCAATGCAAATCTCATAGAGAGTAGGCGCTTATTGCGACTATTAAAACCCTTTAAAAGGGGAAGGGGAGGGGGAAAGACACTCCCTTTGCACTTTTCCTCTTGAATTCTAAAGAGTCTTCTCTCTCTCTCTCTCTCTTACGATATGAAAGGATTAGAAAATTTCTAACAAATTTAAATTTATGCTTTTTAGAGGGTATTATGCCTTGATTTGGAAAGTTAAAAATAAAAATGAACAGAATGTACATAGAATATATAAGAATTTTATTTTTAGTAAGAACATTATATAAATAACTAGCCGCGCCGCCCCCCCCCCCCCCGGGCCCCCTTCCAGCTGGCTCGGACCCGCCTGAGGCGGTCCCTCGCTTTTTCTTAATTATCAAAAGAAAATTATTATTACTAGCCTACTCTCTAAAAACGAATTAGTAAAAAACTACTAATTCATAGTGAATAGTCACTTTTTTAAGATGTGCAAAGTAGACCACCCCGTAAATAGTGGATATCCACTTTTTCAATTAGTAAAAATTATTAATATGAAAAATTCACTAATTGAAAAAATGAATTTTAAAAAAAAAATAATGACCAAAAAAAAAGAAACGTTTAAGATATATGAAATAAGTTGCGATGACACCGGGACCTAACTTGTGTTTACTGACTCGAGTTCTAGCCGAACCCACTTAAACCTGACTTACTCTGACTTTTCTGTTATTTGGTATATAAGTATGTCGCTGGTGTTAACAATGCTTTTTACTTGAATGTTACTATATTCCTTCCCAGCAATTTATTTCTAAATAAACTTAATAAACCTAATTATCGTTATATTAAGAAATATATTTACTAAATTTTAAGTAAAAATATTTCTTAAATGACTATTTAATTAATTAAAAAAAATTTGGAATCTATTTGTTTTGACTTAACATATATTTCCTGCAATTTTTAACAAAAAATACAAGTTATCTCAATATTATTATTATTATTTGTATTATTATTACTTAAATAAAGCCTTATATTGCCAAAAATGTCTTTATTAAGGAACCGATCAAACAGCTGGTCGGCCATGTTGGCTTCTCAGACAGCCGGAATTGAATGAACTACTTTTTGAATTAGTAAAAAATAACTAATCTAAAAGTAACCAATAAACTTACTAAATATTTGGTAGATTCTACTCAAAATGACTAAATTTGCTGTAATTTTCTTACCTACTATTTGAATAAGTAAAAATTCTACTAATTCGTTTTAGGAGAGTACGTATTCCAATCCAGTGCCTCCTTGAGGATTTGTTTACATTCATGGAATACACAAATGAAAAGAATACATAAATATTTCTCTATACATTTCCTATGGGAGAAATCGTATATTTAGGAATTAATAACTCAAATAGTTATAGGAATTTCGGGACCCGAGTATTTTTCTTGGACTCTCCATAACGTCCTCTATAAGACTGCAAAATTTCGTTTCAAAATTCTAACGGTAAGTTGATCAAACAGAGCGTGATAAACGGACAGACATACAGACAGACAATTCAATTCAATTCAATTTATTGTCTGAATTTCTGATACAATATTTATTTACAATTCTATTCAAATAGAAAATATTGTTTATAACGACTACAAATTCATATACCAAATAACAGAGATGGAAGATGACGTCACTCCACTTATGTTACAGTGTGTGGGTGTGTGTGTGTGTGTGACCCACCGGACTCGATTAGAACCCTCTTCAACAAAACCCAAGTCAGGATCACCTGTGTGTTCGCACCTTTATTCATATAATTTTTTTTTTTTTTTTAGCCTAAATAAATAGACTATCATATCATAATACCTAAGTGTTTATTATAGCATTCTCTCAGGTCATTTCTCTAAAAACAGACTTTAAAATTTATAATAAACAAATGGGTGTTAAAAAGTAATGTAAAAACAATCAGCGTTAAAAAAAATACTATTCTCTAAATAAAGTTTTAACAGCGACGTTAACATGTTGCTTTTATTTCAAAGCTATCGAAATCATAACCTTACTTTTTAGGTTAAGAACGCCATGTTTATTTTAAACACGACGTTAGAATATTAAAGCCACCCACTAAACATGGCATTAATTTTTAACAATATTCACTAAATGTTAAGGCTTTGACTTTAAAATTTTTGTTTACAGAGAAGCTATTTGAGGCAAGCAAGTGATTTTGAATAGCATTTTTTTTAACGCTTACATTACACTGTAAAAAAAATATGAATTTTCAATCATTTTTCATATACTTTCGTGGTTTAATTTTAATATACCCAGGATATGAAATAAAATTAATATAAAAGTTTATGAACAAATTACCAACTTTTAAACTTATCTTTTTCTTTGTGTGCCGCCAAATTTTGAAATCGTTAAAAGTGCACCGCGACAATTTGAGAATCACTGGTCTAAACGTTCTCAAATAACTCGACTACCTCAAGGAATTTTTATTAATATTATTTTAAGGAAACTTGAAATTATTCTTTTAAAATTTATTTCACAAATCTAAATTTATTAAATTCTGGTTTGAAATTCGCGCTCTAAACTATTTAAATATTTATGAAGTATATTAAAATCATACTAATTAAATAATTTTTATAAAGTAATTCAACTAAATAGCTATAAAAATTAAAATTAACAATTTTTACCAAAATAATTAATTTTAAAATATACAAGAAATTGGTTAGGTTGGCAACAAATTGAACTTTCTCATATATTATTCATAAACAGTTTATGAAACAGAGTTCCTATACTTGTATAGGAAGTTTTTTGGAAGTTTTTTTTAACAGTGTTCTTTTTAACACTCATTTGTTTATTTTAAATTTTAAAGCCTGTTTTTAGAGAATGTTTTTTTTTCTCTCTTATTAATGCGTGTGAAAATGTTTGTCTGCCCTGCTAAAGTGGAGATGGGGGAGGGGGGGGGGGGGGGGAGATTGCATGACTATAAAAATTTCTGTAATTGGATTCATTTAAATGTGGCATGCAACTGATTGCATATCACACACACACACACACCCTTTTCTCTCTCTCTATTTTCAGAGGACTCACACTTGATTTAAGATCCGGGTAAAAATAAACACTTGACACTGTCACTTTTATGACCACCAGTTTTTTTTTTTTCTTTTAAGATATAAAATTTAAAATGTGTACTTAGATAAAGTATAATTGAAGTTTTTAATGATATATTTTCTCAAAAGAGTAAAAAATGGATTTTTGCTCTTGAACTCATCATCAGAGTTAGCAAGTTATTTACAGACGAGTAAATTACACGGTTATTTACACGTAAATTACTACCTTGTAAATAACTGTAAAAAAACAACTGCCTGAAAAAACAGGTTAAAAGCTTTTATTTCAAATTTGTTTGTGTTTTAGAACATTGACGATGTTGTTTTCTTTTTATTTAGTGAATAATATAATCAAAATGTTAATAAAATAATTAAAAAATGATATTCAAAAATTAAATATGGTAAACTAACCTATAACTGTCATTTCATTTGTGAGTATATTTATTATTTTCTTTAATTAATTAATATCAGATAATTTGCTTTTATTTCTTTAGATTTCTGATAAGGAACTAAACATATGTAAAAATTAATTTTAGAATATAATTACATGCCCCGAAAAGTGGAATCGGGTCTGGCAATCCTCCATTACTATATGAATCTTCAAGATTTAAAAAAAAAACAAACAAAATTTGGATTAAAACATTTGAATATAAAATTATCTAAAAAAAAAAAGAAATATAAAATGTCAAATTAATAAGAATGAATATTGGCTGGGTGCAGAGTAGGTGGTGGGGGAACCATGAATCGATCTAGGCGCCCGCAGTGGCCAAAAAAGGAACCTTCGGAGGATCAATTGTCACTATTTACTATGGGAATTTACCTAGTTTTACGCATTTTTAAGTTAAAATAAAAAATATGGATCACGAAACCTGCGCTGAGAATCCTTTCTTTGCTCTTATCGACGCTCTAATCGGAGATGGATATAGAAATTTTAATAAGTGACTCATTGGGGAATAATAAAAAAGAGAAAAATTGTCATAATATATTTTTCTAGACAAACGATTGAATGAAGTGGCACAAAAAACACAAATAAATTGTAAGTTAATCTATTTTTTTTTTGTTTTATTTAAAATAAATTAATTTACTTACTATTTGTTTGTGGTTATTGTGCCACTTTAATTCAATCAACTTTTAAATCTATTTATCTTTAAAATATTTAAATATAATATATAATAAACTTAATAATGATTTATTTATTATAATTAAATAAATTAATAAATAGGTTAATATTTTAATTTAATATATTTATTTAAAATCATAGTGAATTTTGACATAGATATATTTTGAAAATATGAGGTTATGTTGCAAATGAACTTATCAAAACCTTCATCTCCGATCTGCTCCATCCACACCAATAATCACGTTTTCCTTTAATATCTTGAAGCAAATACAAATTTGCAATTGTTAAAAATAGTTTAAACTTTCTCTACAACTCTACAATATATGAACCCTGTTATTCAATGGTGTGTCAAAGACCAAATATCGAGTTTTGAGAAAATCAACATTAAAGTTTTTCTGATTTAAATTGTTTTTATTAGATTATATATCATTTTTTTGTCAATTGTGCAAGTAAATACTGTAATTATGGCAGATATTCATAAATTATCTCAAAAATATGACTAATTTAGAGAAAAAAAATAAAATATAAAAAATTATTTTTACAAAATTCTCTATGTGCGATATATATTTGTAAAAATGCTTCAAAGTCCCTTGACCCATGATTGAAAAATTCTCTAAGTCCAATTATATTTGCAAAAATGCTTCAAAGTCTCTTTATATTTAATACTAGTAGCATAGAAACTTTTTATCAAAATCACATTCATCAATTTTAAATAGTATTAATATTTTAAAATTAAATACAAAGTGATAACAAAATTTTCTCATCAATTAATTTCTGAATAAATAGCTTGGAAACAGTAAATCAAAGTTATAATAATGAAATAGACTTAATATTACGGCCACTTCAACCTAACCTAACCTAATATTATTTATTTTGTTGTCTTTTCGAAATCGCACTGATCCTCATCCTCATCTTCATTTTCATTATCAGGAATAATATCAAAAAATTAAATTTTGACGTCTACGAATTCAGAGAAAATTTTCTCATTTTTCAAAAAAAAAAAAATGATTTTTGTTTATTTAAGGGAAAAAAATATATATAATATTATTTGGTAAATAACTTTTTATTGGTTGTTAAAATCACACTGGTTAAAACTCAATTAAACGATATTAATTTATTGTTAATTGGAAAGTTATATATCTATATATATATAGTTCATAGAAAAAGATAGAAAACATTATAGAATTAGGCTAAAAAGAAAGTAAAAAATGAATTATAATATAACTATTGATAATTTTTGTAGGTTATGAAATACTTGTATTAAATTTCAACAAATGGAATATAGTAATAGTGTATTGAATATATAAATTTGAAATAAATAAAATTAATATTTTCTTGAGTTTATATTAAATACCTCTAAACAATAGCGATGCCGGTGTTCATAATTGAAAATACTTAGGGCATAAACGCAACAATATATCTCAAGCGTATAGTTGTTTACGATGTCTTGCACTTGACGCATAAATGAAAAATTGTTCTTTTCAAATTAAGTATTACGAAACAACATGTTAAGTACATAAATCATTATTGAAAAATGTAAAATCCTGCATTGAAATATTGCAAAAATAATTTTATGCTTTTACATTAAAAATAAATTTTTTTAGGACATATTTCATAAAAAATACTATTAATTAAAGCATTTGAAACAATATTCCATGCTTAACTCAATTTTGAATTTTTTGGTCTTTGACACACCATTGAATAACAGGGTTCATATATGAAATGAGTTATTCGATAAAATATTTACTTACTTCTCGTGAAGACAGTCATGAGAAAGTTCCGAATTTAATTATTTGTGCAATTTTAAACGGGAAATAAAAAAAGGTCAACGTTATTATAGACACTATTGATTTACAATTACAAATAGAATATATGTAAATTATGATATTTCATTGAAATTATTTGTTTCTTTAATTACTCTTCGTAATGAGAGCCAGCGAATTGCATTTCAAAGTCCTCCACAATTGCAACCGCTAGCTGGCGCTTCCGTCGCGCACCCTCCCAATACTCTTGTTTTTGTTTGAATTTGATTATATTTGAGTTTTCTTTTTCGAGGAGTTCGCGCATGCGCACCCGAGTTATTTACAAGATATTTGTAAAATAACTGCAAAATCGTGTAAATAACACAACTCATATAAACCAGAAAATATAAAATTGTTGCTAAACCCTTTGGGAGTTCAAGGACCAACCGTAGGTGAGTATTGCGGCTAGTATATATGCATTAAAATATTACGATCTCGTTGGTGGGGTATAGCATTCATTTTTTTCCTCTCTAATAATTTTATTACATCATAAATAGGACCACACATTTATTGAATAAACAAACGATTGCTATTAAAATGACAACACACACACACACACACACACACCCTTCTCTCTTTTTTTATTTATGCACGAAAAATAATTAGACACCATTATTTGTTTTGATTGCCTTTCAGAATAATAAAATTAATAAAACTGTAAAAAAAAAAATATAGCGATAAAAAAAAACTTTGCTTTTGCCGAGATTTGAACTCTCGCCGTTTGTCAACCACGGAGGTAAGAACATAGACAGACTGCTTAGCCAGCGCAGCCATGATGGTCCACTCTTTGCAGTGGCTCTATTAGATACCTAAAGCATTTAACACGAGCGCGAAACTTTCACTGCGATTTTCTCGAAAACTAAGGCCTATTCACTCAAACCCTTTTAGACTTTTTCTACCCTCAACCTCCCCTATCGAATGAGGTATGTCTCATTTAAAAAGCGATTTCGCAATTCTTGCCATCTCCTTGTTAGTAAAGAATAGTAGTCTATCAGTAATTAGCATACATTTTATATGGTCAGAGGGGTCAAACGTTTTTTACAGTGGTAGGGTGGGGTGTCGGTTACCGGTTGATGGTAGTGTTCGAGGGGGGGCGCCAGCAGTTGAGTCGCTCCATGGCGCCATAATCCTTGCTACGCCACTGGTATTGCCTATACTTCGCCGAAGGCGGGCGCAGTAGCTAGTAATAAAAAAATCAGAGCCCTTGGGGAGGAGGGGCAGATGCCCCGCTACCCCCCCCCCCTCCACTGCTATGGATTAAAGACTTTAAAAAAATATATATTTATTTCTTTTAAATGTGCCTCTAAATGAATATTTCCACTTTGATTTCTCAATAGCGATAAAATACACAATAATTGCTCGGTATTATAGGTTAAAATAATCACCCGATTAACTAATAAAAAAAAAGTAAAAAGCCAGAGAGAGCGATTCATTTATATAGACACCCTTCCCGTTCTATAAGAGAGTGTATTTAATTAACCAATTAAAGAGAAATTTTTTAACAAATTCCCTCCTCTCTAATTGACTCTTTAATAGGGCCCAATATTGAAGGGCGGCGGCACTGTTGAATAAAAGTCATAAGATTAACAAAAAAAACAATAATTGTAAAGTTTCTAAAATGAATCAAATTCGTTCGTTACACGTACAATTAAACTTTAATTGAAATTCAATTGTAAAGTGACGCAATAATAATAATAATATTCCATTAATAATAAAAAAAGAGAGAAGGGTGTGTGTGTGTGTGTGTGTGTGTTGTCATTTTAATAGCAATCGTTTGTTTATTCAATAAATGTGTGGTCCTATTTATGATGTAATAAAATTATTAGAGAGGAAAAAATGATGCTATACCCCACCAACGAGATCGTAATATTTTAATGCATATATACTAGCCGCAATACTCACCTACGGTGTCCTTGAACTCCCAAAGGGTTTAGCAACAATTTTATATTTTCTGGTTTATATGAGTTGTGTTATTTACACGATTTTGCAGTTATTTACAAATATCTTGTAAATAACTCGGGTGCATGCGCGAACTCCTCGAAAAGAAAACTCAAATATAATCAAATTCAAACAAAAACAAGAGTATTGGGAGGGTGCGCGACGGAAGCGCCAGCTAGCGGTTGCAATTGTGGAGGACTTTGAAATGCAATTCGCTGGCTCTCATTACGAAGAGTAATTAAAGAAACAAATAATTTCAATGAAATATCATAATTTACATATATTCTATTTGTAATTGTAAATCAATAGTGTCTATAATAACGTTGACCTTTTTTTATTTCCCGTTTAAAATTGCACAAATAATTAAATTCGGAACTTTCTCATGACTGTCTTCACGAGAAGTAAGTAAATATTTTATCGAATAACTCATTTCATATATGAACCCTGTTATTCAATGGTGTGTCAAAGACCAAAAAATTCAAAATTGAGTTAAGCATGGAATATTGTTTCAAATGCTTTAATTAATAGTATTTTTTATGAAATATGTCCTAAAAAAATTTATTTTTAATGTAAAAGCATAAAATTATTTTTACAATATTTCAATGCAGGATTTTACATTTTTCAATAATGATTTATGTACTTAACATGTTGTTTCGTAATACTTAATTTGAAAAGAACAATTTTTCATTTATGCGTCAAGTGCAAGACATCGTAAACAACTATACGCTTGAGATATATTGTTGCGTTTATGCCCCAAGTATTTTCAATTATGAACACCGGCATCGCTATTGTTTAGAGGTATTTAATATAAACTCAAGAAAATATTAATTTTATTTATTTCAAATTTATATATTCAATACACTATTACTATATTCCATTTGTTGAAATTTAATACAAGTATTTCATAACCTACAAAAATTATCAATAGTTATATTATAATTCATTTTTTACTTTCTTTTAGCCTAATTCTATAATGTTTTCTATCTTTTTCTATGAACTATATATATATATATATATAATTTTCCAATTAACAATAAATTAATATCGTTTAATTGAGTTTTAACCAGTGTGATTTTAACAACCAATAAAAAGTTATTTACCAAATAATATTATATATATTTTTTTTTCCCTTAAATAAACAAAAATCATTTTTTTTTTTTGAAAAATGAGAAAATTTTCTCTGAATTCGTAGACGTCAAAATTTAATTTTTTGATATTATTCCTGATAATGAAAATGAAGATGAGGATGAGGATCAGTGCGATTTCGAAAAGACAACAAAATAAATAATATTAGGTTAGGTTAGGTTGAAGTGGCCGTAATATTAAGTCTATTTCATTATTATAACTTTGATTTACTGTTTCCAAGCTATTTATTCAGAAATTAATTGATGAGAAAATTTTGTTATCACTTTGTATTTAATTTTAAAATATTAATACTATTTAAAATTGATGAATGTGATTTTGATAAAAAGTTTCTATGCTACTAGTATTAAATATAAAGAGACTTTGAAGCATTTTTGCAAATATAATTGGACTTAGAGAATTTTTCAATCATGGGTCAAGGGACTTTGAAGCATTATTTACAAATATATATCGCACATAGAGAATTTTGTAAAAATAATTTTTTATATTTTATTTTTTTTCTCTAAATTAGTCATATTTTTAGAGATAATTTATGAATATCTGCCATAATTACAGTATTTACTTGCACAATTGACAAAAAAATGATATATAATCTAATAAAAACAATTTAAATCAGAAAAAACTTTAATGTTGATTTTCTCAAAACTCGATATTTGGTCTTTGACACACCATTGAATAACAGGGGTTCATATATTGTAGAGTTGTAGAGAAGTTTAAACTATTTTTAACAATTGCAAATTTGTATTTGCTTCAAGATATTAAAGGAAAAACGTGATTATTGGTGTGATGGAGCAGATCGGAGATGAAGGTTTTGATAAGTTCATTTGCAACATAACCTCATATTTTCAAAATATATCTATGTCAAAATTCACTATGATTTTAAATAAATATATTAAATTAAAATATTAACCTATTTATTAATTTATTTAATTATAATAAATAAATCCATTATTAAGTTTCATTATATATTATATTTAAATATTTTAAAGATAAATAGATTTAAAAGTTGATTGAATTAAAAGCGGCACAATAACCACAAAACAAATAGTAAGTAAATTAATTTATTTTAAATAAAACAAAAAAAAATAGATTAACTTACAATTTATTTGTAGCCTTTAAAAATGGTCTAATTTGCAGAAAAGACTGTGTGTATGTGCAGTGGCGTATTCAGGGGGGCCCAGGGGGCCGGGCCCCCCCAAAGCCTTCTCCAAAACAAAAAAATACCTATTGTTTTCCCTAATGATTTTTTTTTTAAATAATTATTTTATTAACTCTCCTAAATTCTAAAATCTAAAAAAAAAACTTATAAATAATTGAAAAAATCTAATATTTACGAATTTTGTATTAAAATTATTTTTTATTTCAAGAAAAAAATTTTTTTTTATTTGTTTTTTATTTATAATTATTATATTATCTAAAAAAAAATTTCTCCACTTTAAGTTTCTTGGAAAAGGGGGAGGGGGGGGGGTTCAAAAAATTTTGGGCCCCCCCCAAACAGAAATCCTGGCTACGCTACTGTGTATGTGTGTGTAAATGAGAAATAAAAATAAAATAAAAAAAAAGATTTTTAAAAAAATGCTTTTATTTAAATTGAACTAAAAAGAGAAAATAAGAAAGAAATAATTTAATTGTTCTTGTTAAAATTTTTTAATATTTGACTTAAAATAAAAGCGTGGGGCGCTTCGAAGTGATTCCGAGGCTCGCGCCCCACGCTTTTATTTTAAGTCATAAATATTAAAAAATTTTAACAAGAACAATTAAATTATTTCTTTCTTATTTCTCTCTTTTTAGTTCAATTTAAATAAAAGCATTTTTTTAAAAATCTTTTTTTTATTTTATTTTTATTTTAAGCTTTTTAGTCTTTTAGTCTTATCAAAAATCATCAATATGATAAAGTACCACATTAGTTTGGCCTGTATTGATTTGGTTCAATTGAAAAATTATGCATTATCATAAAAAAAATGACTCGTAAATATCAAAATTCAAAACTATAGTTAATAGGGCATTATTTGCGTGAGGCTTCAAATAAAGTACCACATTAGTTTGGTCTATTTTGATCAAAACCACCATATATAGTGGCGTCATCATAAATGACTCTTAAGTACTATATTTCACACCTCTAGCCCATCGGGAAGTCTTTTGAAATTACATTAATTCGCGAAGGGTTTCAAATAAAGTACCACATTAGTTTGGTCTATTTTGATCAAAATTACCATATAGTGGCGTCATCAAAAATGACTCTTAAGTATTACATTTCACACCTCTAGCCCATCGGGAAGTCTTTTGAAATTACATTAATTCGCGAATGGTTTCAAATAAAGTACCACATTAGTTTGGTCTATTTTGATCAAAACCACCATATAGTGGCGTCATCAAAAATGACTCTTAAGTATTACATTTCACACCTCTAGCCCATCGGGAAGTTTTGAAATTACATTAATTCGCGAAGGGTTTCAAATAAAGTACCACATTAGTTTGGTCTATTTTGATCAAAACCACCATATAGTGGCGTCATCAAAAATGACTCTTAAGTATTACATTTCACACGTCTAGCCCATCGGGAAGTCTTTTGAAATTACATTAATTCGCGAAGGGTTTCAAATAAAGTACCACATTAATTTGGTCTATTTTGATCAAAACCACCATATAGTGGCGTCATCAAAAATGACTCTTAAGTATTACATTTCACACCTCTAGCCCATCGGGAAGTCTTTTGAAATTACATTAATTCGCGAAGGGTTTCAAATAAAGTACCACATTAGTTTGGTCTATTTTGATCAAAACCACCATATAGTGGCATCATCAAAAATGACTCTTAAGTATTACATTTCACACCTCTAGCCCATCGGGAAGTCTTTTGAAATTACATTAATTCACGAAGGGTTTCAAATAAAGTACCACATTAGTTTGGTCCATTTTGGTAAAACCAAACTCACAATTTGCGTCATCAAAAATGACTCTTAAATATCAAATTTCACACCTCTAGCTCATCGGGAAGTGTCCTTAACAAAGCCATAAAGTTGGTGACCTTGAAAGAGTAAGTTAAATAAAAGCATTTAAAAAAGCGTGTTAAAAAAAAAAAAACAAATATATATATATATATATATATATATTTACAATTAAAAAAAGGAAAACATGAAATTTTAATATGTTAAATAAGGAGAAAAAAATATTTTTATATTTTTTTTTATAGGCATGTTTGAAAACAAAATGGCCGATTTTGCTTCCGGCCAATCTGCATCTAGTCCATCTATGGCCAGACTATGTTAATACAGTGACATAATCCCGTCTAAGGAAGGAACGTAAAGAAGATTTCTTCTCATTGATGCATTCTTCTAGGCTAAACGCCGGTGCTAAGGAAGAGTCCCTCCTCAAATAGGACATCCTCCCTAGCTCAGAAGAGGTTGGATAAAAGTAGCCGGGTGAAACAAGAAATAAGGATTAGCTCACTAGCTATAAATGAACACAGGAGGAGGAGGAGTTAGAGATAAGAAATAAATGTAACTTCACGGGGTCCCGGTAGGTGGCTACGGCCGGTTGGGTTTGAGGTGTGTGTCTCCGTGCACAAAAGCACTCAGGTAAATAAACGGGGATCCCGATAGGAATTTCAAATAATAATAAAATGGGTCTACTAATAATTTATTCGATACTATCGTACGTTGTATTTATTATTCTATTGATTTACTTTAGAGCTACATAAAATCTTAAATTCTGTTTTCTAGTAATATTTTGATTTATTAATTAAAAATTAATTATCTAAGCCTTTATATCAGAATATTCAAAATAAATTTTCTTTGTCATTCCCATCTAAAAGATCCATATTATAATGTCGTGAGATTTGAATTACGTTAAAATTTTTTGAATTAATCTATTTTTAAACGACAGCCGCTTTTTTATTATATCGGCAGGTTGAATGAAAATGGCTGGAAACATGTTCTCTGTCATATGATGTATGTTCCAAGATGGGAGCCTATTCAGCCGCCATTTGTATGGATGTAGCATCCCTATTATGCAGTCGAGATGAAAGATAAATTGTGTTAAAAGAGTTCTATCGATATAGATATATAGGACTATTATATTAAAAGAAACGAACAAGAAGATGCCATGATGGCACACTTTTTTTTATTATTCGTATCCTTTATATCCGAGAAAAAAATGAATGTTGGTAAGGAGTTTAGGAGCCAGAAAGTAAAGAATGGCGAAATTTTTATTTATGTCTCTGATTTCTAACATTATTAAGCTTATTCTAACATGATTTTTTTTTAATTCAAGGAGATTAATAGCACAGAGCTATTTAGACAAATCGTTATGAATCGTTTAGCTAAAATAAAATATTTTTGAATAATCACCTTTAATTAAGACATTTCCCCTTTATTATATTAAAATAGTTAAATAATTTTCTAGATCTCTAAATAACTTATTGTATAAAATATTAATATTCAAAGATTATCACGACTCGGACTTGACAAGTATTATACTAATATAGTATACATACTAACAAATTTGTTAAATTAAATATTATTTTTAATAAAATTAAAATAAAACTGTTAATTTAATATACTTTTTATTTATTAAAAAAAAAAATTGGCCCATGGGGGGATCGAACCCACGACCTTCGCGTTATTAGCACGACGCTCTAACCAACTGAGCTAATGGGCCAGGTGACATTATCTTATTTCTCTATCTCTCTCTCGCTTTCTCAGGCTCAACATATGACCTAATTTTAAAATATTCGAAATATTGCAATATAAGTACAAAGATAGACGATATTAAATCAACCACATGTTCGTACTAAAATGATTATTTTATTATTTAAAAAAAATATGAACATTTTTTAATGGAAATTTCTGATATTTCAACAATTCAGTTTTAGACAGTTTCAATGAAGTTATTCATATTAGTTATAAAAAAAAATCTGGTGTGACTGGCACACCAGATTTTTTGTGTCGAGATATATTTAGTTGTGCAACACTGAAAAAGTACATCAGTAAAGTGCACTTCAAACGATTTCAACGAAAAATATCACTGATATATATTTTAAAGAGCATCTAAAAAATAGTTAATTTATGAATTTTAAACAAAATCGCTGGAGCGAATTTTGAGAAAATCAAAAAAACTGAAAAAGTACATCAGTAAAGTACTAGTACTTTTTGGCCGATTTTGTTCAAAAGCTTATTTCCACCCCTTGGGAGGGTGTCTAACTTAAATATAAAATTTCAACCTCGTAGCTCTTTTAGTTCCTGAGATATTTTGTTCACAGACCCATAGGCAGCGAAAACCACTTATGTGGGTTCAGGGGACCTTACTTAAAACGTGAAGATCCATCAAAATCTCGACATCAAATTTCTGACATGAATCGATTACTTTCTTTCTATATATTTCATATATAGGGTAAGAGAAAGTAAAAATAATCTGATAAAACTCATGGGTGGTTTTAATAATTTCACCTCTATCAGGCCTGTACCCAGAATCTATTTTTTTCGGTTAGAGGGGGAGGGAGCTAGAAAATTTTGGAGAATGGGGACATAATAATTTTGTTCAATGGCATTCATTTAAAGAGTGAATACCGTTGGGGTAACATCTCACACATATAGGTATAATATGCAAAAAACTTTTATAATTGGAGAGATGTGGCTGTGAGATATCAGTAAGTGAGGTTTGGAGGACAGCAGCCAGGAAGTTAGCCTCTATTTAATAAAACAGACTCCTTTAACAAAACGTTTCGGCTAATTTTAATTGCGCCATCTTCTTTTTATACAGCTACAACAACTGAAGATGGCGCAATTAAAATTAGCCGAAACGTTTTGTTAAAGGAGTCTGTTTTATTAAATAGAGGCTACCTTCCTGGCTGCTGTCCTCCAAACCTCACTTACCAAAACTTTTATAATTTTGAAAATGAAAACATTTTGGGAGTGAAATTGAATACCTCCAGAAGAAAAACGATGCAAAATAATTAAAAATTGGTTGGCTTC
The DNA here is from genome assembly GCA_023213315.1 of Euborellia annulipes. Lineage (NCBI taxonomy): Eukaryota > Metazoa > Arthropoda > Insecta > Dermaptera > Anisolabididae > Euborellia > Euborellia annulipes. The sequence goes on along the minus strand of JAKCPI010001826.1, from coordinate 111,772 downwards.
TTCTTGTCGGAAAACGGAAATTTTTAAGTTTTTGAAATTTTAGTTTTCGTCAAATTTCTATAATTTTATTAAGTACGACGCGACATCCGTCTACTATGAGCTGGCAACAATATTTTATTAACAAATATTAGCTACTGCCGTGACCGAAAGTAAGAATTCAACTCGTTCGACATATGCGACGCCACCAATCAAGAGCGCCTTGTAATTAGGCAAAGACATCACAAAGAAGATAAGTTAAATGCCTATTTATAAGGGATGTTTTAAATAAAGAGAAACAAATGTCTACTTGGAAAAACCGGTACCTTCCATTGCTCAAATCAGTTAATTATCATTTTGATAATCATGAAAGTGATTTAAAAAGACTCAATGATTCACGATCCAGATTTAATGGAATTATAAAGCAAATTTATTTTAATATATAAATAATAAAAAGAATGCTATTGAACAAGTTTTTTGACATTAAATTGAAAAATTAGTGAACTAATTCGGCGAACCCAAAGAGAAAAAAATTTTATAAATTAAAAAATATACACCGGCAGCTATAATAAATATAAATCTGGGAAAATTTTTTAAAATGACAAATGAATTTATTTTTAACAAATAATAAATACTCCGTTGAATTTTCTGATTTCGCCAAATGAAAAAAATGTTGATTGGGCATTATTAATTTTTCATAGGGGACATATAAAATTTATCTCCCGAAATCAAAACCAACAAACATTAAGGGCATTAGGCATCGCGTGGTTCACTTCCATTTACAACTAACTAGTTTATCTTGTCTGATTTGAAAAGATTTCCATCTAAACAAAGAAGACGAGGGGGACGTCATTTATCAACTCAGTAGAAAAGAATAAAAAATAAAATAAAATAAAACAACTTGAAAATCTATTGATGCGGTTTTTACTAATGTGACGTCATAATTAGAAAAAAGTCCCTAGTCGTGCCAGGCATCCAAGCTGAAATTAAGGGGAATTAGTTCTCGTTTAGTTATAAAAAGGTTCGATTTGGGGGAAAAAAAATTAGGGGAGCTTTTACCCTTCATGTTCAGATTTTGTAAAGTCTACCAATTAATAACTAAAAAGAAAATAATTAGATTTTTTCAAACTTTTTGAATTTTAATTTAATATGAGTTATTCAGAAGTAAAAAAAAAAAGTGAATTTGCTTTTAAGTTTTATAAAAAAAAAAATTCATTGATCCATTTAGAATTAATAATTCTTTATGTTAGTTCATATTTTAGAACTTGTTAATGCCTTTCACTATGAAAACTTTGTGGAAACTTTATATTATTAAGTAAAAGAAAAAAAAAATCCAAATAATCTAATCATATTTTAATTACAATTGAAATAATTTCCAGAATCCCTTTCATAAGTTACTCTCGTTTTTATTAATAAAATTTCTTTTACTATTCATTTTGTCTGCAAATACTGTTCTATTTCAAGAATATAAAATTTCACCAAGTAAATTTAATCTTGCTATAAAGTAAATCGCTTTTTAGGAGCACCTCAATATTTCTTTATAGCAATAACAAAGATGACTGAGCTTAAAAAGTTGTTGGAATTTATTTGTTAGTTCACTTTGAATAGAGCAACTTTTCGGGGCACTCGTTGTGTTTCTAATGTCTGTCTGGTGTGAAATGATGAACAGGAGGGGAGGAGACACAAAGCCGAACGGGAGCACAATGCCACCATTGTGAATCTCAACTTCCAAAAGAGACATCTTGATCCACCTCCCGGCTCCGTATACATAATATCGCTCTATAATGACCAGAATATCTAAAAAAAAAAAGACTTCTGACCCACTTTTTGCTGAGCCATTAGAGAGGGAAAGTGTTCAAAGTACTGGGTGCTTTAAAAGAACTTGTATAATATTAATAAATAAGAAATTATATATAATATTTAAGAAATTATATATATCGCGTATATGAGCCGCGAAATTTATACAATTAAATATTTATTAATTCATATCTCCGAAAAAATAAGGTTGTGCTGCCGGGATCGAACCACGGATCCTCCGATTTGTACTCAGAGTGCCCTACCACTGGACCACAGCGATATATATAATATCTTAAATATTATATATAATTGCTTATTTATTAATTAATTAAAATTGAGGTCTCCTCAATTATTCCATCTGGATTGCACCTGGTCGAGGGAGAAATTTGTGGGTCCATTTCTTCTGATGACTAAATTTGCTTTCCAAGTGAGTTCATAAGTGAACTTCATATATCCGAATGTCATGCTGTGGTCCAGTGTTAGGGCACTCTGAGTACAAATCTGAGGATCCGTGGTTCGGCTCCCGGCGGCACAACCTTATTTTTTCGGTTATATGAATTAATAAATATTTAATTGTATAATATTGATATTATAGAGATATCAATATTAATTTCACACTAAATTTAAATAGAGGGGAAAACTTAAAAGAAAAATTTGGCATTTAAAAAAATAGATTTCTAAACGGCATGAGAATAAAAATTTTTAGGGTTTAAATGGACCTCAGATAATCATGGGCGTAACTAGGGGGTTGCCGGAGGGCGCCCCCCAGAAGACTCGCGCCCCCCCCCCCCTGAGACAGACTATTTTGCGACACTCACTTTATATTTTCTCTTATCTATCTATACATGTTAATAAATAGAAAGAATAATCCAAAGAATTCTCCCTTGGCACTAGTTGAAACATTCTTAAATTTAATTAAATTATCATTTAATTAAAGATAAATAAATAGCACAAGGTTAGGTTAAGTTTCAAAAGGATTTTATTTTAGCTTTGCGCGTTCGGCATCAATACGTTAATAGTTTGTGTCATAGCTCTGAAGATAACATATTAATGCGCATAAGAGAAAATAAAATCTTTTTGAAACTTAACCTTATGTTATTTATTTATCAATAGGCCTCCTCAGGGCCTGATCTAGGGGGGGGCAGTGGATGCATGTGCCCTGGGCGGCAGATATCAGGGGGCGGCAATTAAAGAAAGATTGACTAAAAAAAAAGGTAAAATGATATGAATTTTGTATAGAAAATTTTAAGGAGGGGGCGGAAAATTAAATTTTTCCACTCCTAAAAAATCTTCTAGTTCCGGCCCTGATAGGCCTAATTAGATGATAATTTAATTAAATATAGAAAGAAAGTATTGGATTCATGTCAAAAATTATATGTCGAGATTTGATGGAAATACACATTTTAAGAGAATCCAAAAAAGTGGATTCCTCTGTGCTGAAGTTCGTATATTTATGAAAAAAAAAACGCTAGATTTTCAGCAAGTTTTTTTTTTTAATTAGTTTACAAGGCAATATTTCTAAATATTTTGGAGACCTATCGACACTCCTTCAGTAGAGTTCACTTCACCTCCTTCACCACGTATGACCCTTACAATTAAAACGCTTGGAAGCGACCATTTTATACGTTCAGGCAATTATTACTTATTTGATTTTTAATTGTAAGGGGCATAAGAGGTGAAGGAGGTGAAATCCATTGAAGAAGGAGTGCCAATAGGTCTCCGAAATATTTGGAAATATTGCCTTGAAAACTAATTAAAAAAAAAAAAATTGTTGAAAATTTAGCGTTTGTCTTTCATAATTTATCTGTGATCAAAATAATATAAAGGAAATGAGCTACGAGGTTGAAATTTTATATTTAAGTTAGGTATCCTTCTGAGGCGAGAAAATAAGCTTTTAAATAAAATCGGCCAAAAAGTACTAGTATTTTACTAATGTTCTTTTTCAATTTTTTTTTCTCAAAATTTGCTATAACGATTTTGATTAAAATTCAAAAATTAATTATTTTTTAGATGCTTTTTAAAATGTATATTCTCATTTTGCTCTCAAAATTGTTTGGAGTTCACTTTAGTCTAGTACTTCTATATTGAAAAGATAAGACAAATAATTGCCATGGTAACAAAGTATAAATATGAACTGCTAGAAACCAAATATATATATATATATTTTAGGTTTGCCTTCAGTCATACCTTTCTTTATTTATTTTTCACGTCCACAATACAACAATATTTTTTTTTACTTTTATTACAAAATAAATATTAAAAGAACATTGTTATAAAATACATTATTATATAAAAAAGGCATATAAACTAAATATTATAAGAACAATATTCTAGAGTACATTCTATAAATATATATCGACACAAAAAATCTGTTCCGAACAGATTTTTGGATTGATGAGGTCAAAGGACGTGTATTACTATCAAAATTTTGACAATCGAATTTTTTATACGAATCTAATACTGTATATTTATAGGTAAGAGAAAATAAAAAGGTCACAGTTCATCGTGGATACCTTAAATGTGGAGCTATCCAGTTCAATGTGTTTCCTATGACCTCAGTAAATTATTAAATCAAAGTGGATAGGTACCCGAGACAAACTCAGTTTAATTATTCGTTACATTAGCGCTACCATGTGTTGTCTTGAGGAACTAGTGGGTACTTTGGACAATAGTGCCATCTGGCGTAGCACCTCGATAAATCTAATCTAAAGATTTCTTTAGTTTTTTTCGAAATATACTTTGAAAAAGCTTGTGTGAAAAAGAAGATATAGTTTTAAACTTTACGGAAGAAAATGTTTATTGATTTGATGAAAATCCAGATAAATACAATACAATGGAAACAAAACAAATTATATGATTCTGATCTTTTATTTATCTCATACACTAATTTGTGTTAATTTATTTAAGTAATAAAAAGGTTTTGTGCCACCACAAAGACAATGTACTGTATTCATAGGAATTAGGTTAAATAAAGAAGCAAGAGGGCATAAAACAAATAGGGCCCAAGTTAAAATTAATTTGAATTAATGACTTTATTTAACTTTATTTACTCTTTTCGGGGATTTAATATAAGCCTAATTATATATAAAGCCCATGAACGGAGGAACTATGGCCGTTAAAAAATTAAATATTTGGTTACATAATGAATGTTAATTAATAATTTTTAGCATATTAATTATTTAAAATATTTTTTTTTAATATAGATAAGCGGTTCCCAAGCTTTTTATTGGTTTACATCAGAATTTTCCGTGACTCCCCAAGTCAAAACATTAGTCACATATGTGACTAATATTGGAATATTGACTTTCTTGCTATAATTGTTTTTCTTTTTGCCAATTTTGTCTTAATTTTTACTTTCTCTTACCCTATATATGAAATATATAGAAAGTACCGGTATTGGATTCATTTCAAAAATTCGATTCTAGATTTTGATGGATCTTCACGTTTTAAGGTCCCCTGAATCCAAAAAACATGGTATGTCTGTATGTGTGTCTGTGAACAAAATATCTCAGGAACTAAAAGAGCTAATAAGCAAGGGCGGATACAAGGGGGTAATTACCCCCTCCCCCGAGATTTAAAAAAAAAAAATACTTTTTTTCGAAAAAAAAAAATGTATTTTTAATGTAAAATTTTAAAAATTAATACTTAAAAATTTGATTTGTATTTATATTCTGGCAAACAAGTACAGAATGCGCCTTTAAATAACCGAAATTAAGAAAAAAAATGTGTGCTGTGCGACCAGTCACTCCAGATTACCCCCCCTCCCCCTCCGAGAAACACCCCTGGATCCGCCACTGCTACTAAGTTGAAATTTTATATTTATATTAGGCACCCCCCCAAGGGGGTGAAAATAAGCTTTTGAACAAAATCGGCCAAAAAGTACTAGTACTTTACTGTTGTACTTTTTCAGTGTTATTCGATTTTCTCAAAATTGGCTACAACGATTTTGTTTAAAATTCATAAATCAATTATTTTTTAGGTCCTCTTTAAAAAGTATATCAGTGAAATTTTTCGTGGAAATTGTTTGAAGTACACTTTACTTCGTAGCTCAGAGCAATCAACATTTCTCAAAATTCGCTGCCATGAGTTTGTACGAGGTAGAAATAAAATCGTATCAAAAACTAAAAAAGAGCTAGGTTGGTCTTAAGACAGTTGGTGGCGATTTTATTTTTTTTTAAACAAAATTAATCACTTTATTTTAGAAATATTTCAAACGCTCTAAAATTATAATAAACGATTGATACCAATTCAGTGAGGACTCTTGTTTATGATGCTAAGTCAATATAAATATATTACATATTTGGTATAATTATATAAAGGATAGAAGTAATTAAACACACTTAGATGCGAAAAAGACAAAAAAAAATTTGATTATTTTATATCAAAGCAATTATTTCATTTGAACATTATAGGAAATTAAATAAAAAATAATGTGGCCCATGGGGGGGATCGAACCCACGACCTTCGCGTTATTAGCACGACGCTCTAACCAACTGAGCTAATGGGCCAGTTAATTTAAATAAAATTAGAATTATAAAATAAACCATGTGGTGTAAGTTTTAATCAAAGATCTAAAATTTTAATCAAGTTCAAACATTCTTATCATAATTATCAATACAAGATTATATAATTTAAATAATATATTGATAAATTATCACTTGAATGAATGACTAAAGTCATAATTTCTTAATATTAATAAAACAGTAGGCCTATCATTAAGTACGTATTGATCATTTATTAATTGTAGAGAATAAAGAAATATCGTAAATATTATAAAACAGAGATTCCGCGCCGCGTAGCTCTAGGAGTATGTGAAAATAATATTAGTCGTGGAAAACACCAAATTGACTCAAAATTTAGTCTGATCTGATTAGCGGTTCGGAGTCTACAATGGTTTAAACCTTCAAATAAGAATTGACCGCCGCTCACTTTCACGCGTTAAAATGAAATAATAGGAAAAAATCTGGTGTGACTGATCGCACAGCACACAACTTTCGATTAGTACCGAAGGTAAGAGAAGGTTCTGCCCTTGTCACAGCAGATTTTTTGTTTCGACATGTATAGTTTCCGACAGTAGGTTACATTCGATTTTCAAGATTTAAATTTTTTTTTTTTTTTTCTTATTTGTCTCTTGGCCTAGTTTGGGCCATGAGTATAAAACGATACAAAAATTTGTAAAGGAGAAATGGTTGCTATGGTAACAAAATATAAATATTTTCCCATACTTATAAATTTTACATCTGACAATTGAATTCATATGTTCCGTACTGTCGGGAACTAAATATATGTCGACACAAAAAATCTGGTGTGACAAGCACAGTACACAACTTTCGATTACCGAAGGTAAGAGAAAGTTGTGTGCTGTGCGCCAGGCACACCAGATTTTTTTTCCTATGAAGTACAAGAGTAAAGTGGTCTTCAGAAGATTTCAACGAAAATTTTCACTGATATACTTTTTAAAGAGCATCTAAAAAATAGTTAATTTATGAATTTTAAACAAAATCGTTGGAGCGAATTTTGAGAAAATCGAAAAAGTACATCAGTAAAGTACTAGTACTTTTTGGCCGATTTTGTTCAAAAGCTTATTTTCACCCCATGGGAGGGGGCTTAACTTAAATATAAAATTTTAACCTCGTAGCTCTTTTAGTTTCTGAGATATTTTGTTCACAGACACACACAGATACTCAAACAACCCATGTCGCGAAAACCACTTTTTTGGATTCAGGGGACCGTAAAACGTGAAGATCCATCAAAATCTCGACATCGAATTTTTGACATGAATCCAATACTTTCTCTCTATAGGCCCTATATTTTATATATAGGGTAAGAGAAAGTAAAAATGCTGATGATATTGAATTTTATTTTATAGTTTTCCTTTTTCATCATAATTAATTGACTAAATATATATTTTGTCAAAAGAGAGCTATATCACAAATGGGAGAAAAGAAATTACCGTTTTGGGGTTTGGGAAGAAAAAGTACCGAAATAAAAATAAAACACGAGAAAAAATCGCATCTCTAGAGTATTGCGAAGTGAGAGAGCTCTTTTATGCTAAGATTGAAAGGTGGACTTTGCGGCTGGCAGATACAGATGGGATGAGTTAGGGCTGTGGTTGGAGTCCCCCACCTCCCCTTGCTAGCCAGTTGGATCCCCTTTAGACTCATCACCGTGGTCACCAGTAACAGTGACCCTGCGGCTATCATCCATCAAGCATTCCCCAACTCCTCCAGGGGATTTATCTCCTAATATCATCTTTTGGTGACCCACAACCCTTCCCTTTAATGGCTCTCTGTTATCTATAACCAGAGGGAGATTGGCTAAAAGCTTGCAGTCTTGGCCACCAGGTAGCAGCATCGGTCGGTGTCGTCTTAAGAACTATTAAAAATACAAATGTGAGATAGAAAAAGATTCAAAAGTAAAATGAAAGTATTCAAAATAATGACAAATAAATATTGAATCGGGATGAATGTTTATCAATCCTTTGGAAAAGGTAAGAAAACGTTTCCAATAAATATTATTGTAATTCAGTGGCGATGGGAGGGGAGGGTTTGGAAGGTCAAATCCTTCAAAAGTAGTCTCTATAAAGATAAGAGGTGAAATTTGTTTACTAAATTTAAACTGGTAATTGTTGGTTGTAGTCAGTGCCGGATTAAGCAAGATGGAGGCCTTTAGGCAGTCGAAATTTGGGGCCCTGTCAGCTAATAATTTTGCCAATATGATTTTCTTACAGTTTTAGCCCCCCCCCGAAATGTTCAAAATGTTCCCACGGAGCTCGTGGAAATCGAAATTTATTTAAAACATTTTCATTTCATAAAGCATTTCCCATTGAATAAAACATTATATAAGGGCATGCGCACACGGGTGATTTTTATCACGCAACAGTTTTGTCAGTAGCAGTATGAGCCGTCACATTACATAGGTTTATATGGGTGTAGCGTCATGGGTGTAGCGCACACTAAGTAACTTGACAGCAGTGGCGTAGCGAGCTTAACTCGCCCCCGGGACACAAAACCTTTTTAGCGCCCCCATTCGAAAACCATATAATATTATATGTAAAATATACAAAATTATTATATTACACTAGCACTAAATTTAAAATATATTTTCCAAAAATCAATTATAATAAAAATAAAAATTATCCAGCAATTTTTGTTTTGCGGACCATTTGGCGCCCTTTTGTGAGTAGCATGACATGATGCCCCCCTTGCCCCCCCCCCCCTCCTCGCTACGCCACTGGCTGAAGATTGGTTTATTTGAGAAAGGAAAACGGTAAATTTTCAGCAATTTTTTATTAGTTTACAAAGCAATAATATTTCCAATTATTTCAGAGACGTATCCGCACCCCTTTTTCTGTGAATTTCGAAATATTTGTAAATAATGCCTTGTAAACTATTAAAAAATTGGTGAAAATTTACCGTTTTTTCTTTCTCAAATAAACCAACTTCAGCAAAACCACTTTAAGGTGCGCGTCTCGTGGTGCTGATTTTGAGAGGTTCCGTTTTTCTTTCTCAAATGTTAAAGCCAATATTTCCTATTTAAATATTTATTCTCGGAATAAATTACCTTGAAACTTACTTTTATTTTAGAAAATATATAGCCCTACGAATTTCGTTTTTCAATATTAGGCCTATTGTATAATAGTAAAATCTGTGGAATATAATAACTTTGAAATCTTGTATTTAATTTAGAAAAAAAAAAAAAAAATGTTTTTGATGATAAAAAATGTATTTATTAATATAATCAATCAATGGAATGGAATTTTATTAATATATTTTTTATTCTTCTTACGATTTTATTTTATTTTTTAATAAATTTATTTGTATAAAAAATATATTTTTAAAACAAGAGAGTGAACAAGAGAATAGAATAGTAGAGTGTGTTGGCGCCAAAAAAAAAAAAAAAAAATAACCTCCTCTCTGTTTTTGAACTCCGGATATAATCATTGGAAATTTATCATATAAATTATATATATATATACAGTATATCGTGTATAGAAAGCAAATCTTTATAATTGAATAAAATATCTGATTTGTGCTGCACTCTTGTGGAAACTTTAAAAATTACTTATAATTCTAAAAGTCTCCACAGGGTCGCAGCACTAATCGGCCTGAGATATCCTCTTAATTTATATGATAAATTAGCAAAGGATTTACCCGGAGATCAAAAACAGAAAGGAGGTTATTTTTTTTTTTTGCGCCAACACACTCCTTTACTATTCTATTCTCCTGTTCACTCCTGTTACAAAAACCATACATACATATTTTTAATACAAATTTATTAAAAAATAAAATTAAAAAGTATGAAGAATTAAGAATTTATTAATAATAATTATATAAATATTAACAATTAATTAATTAAATTTGTTATATATAGTCCCTTGTCATATAGTCTTATAGTCAAAATACATTAAAAAATATTATATTTTCTAAATTAAGTACAAATTTCAAGATCAATTACTTACTCCACAGATTACTACTATTATAATACTGAAAAACGAAATTCGTAGCGCTGTAATAATCTCAAAAATTTTATATTTTCTAAAGTAAAATTAAGTTTCAAGGAATTGAAAATCTGAAACTAAATAGACCTATATCAAGGCCGGATACAAGGGGGGGGAGTAAAGGAGGTAATTACCTCCCCTCCCCCGAGATTTGAGAAAAATATTTTTTTTGGCAGAAGTTGATAAAGAATAAAACTAGCGATTTTATCCTGGAGAAACGACTAGAACTTTTGATGATTTATTTGATATAGCATGCCTTGCAAATCCTAATTATCAAAAAAGAGAGACAATTTTTAAACAAACAGTGCGAAAAGATAAGATCAGATTCAATGTGTGGTGTAGATAGAAAAAAACCCAGACATTCAAAAGAAATAGAATCCAAGATACAAATTAAAAGAATTATTTTCTCTTACTCTTCGGCAAGAGAAAGTTGTGTACTGTGCTTGTCACACCAGATTTTGTGTGTCGAGATATATTTAGTTGCCCTTAGCACCTAAGTTCCAAACTTGACCACGCGATTCATAGATGGCGCTGCGCTAGGCTACCGAATGCTTCCGCATCAATCAAGTGTACTTCAAACAAATTTCACTGATATAAATTAAATTGTATGCTGGGTATGTGAGATTGGAGTCGGGAGGAATAAAACCAGCGTTGTCGAACACCTTTACACTTTTATACTAAGCAGACGTTTCGGTAACCATAACGGTTGCCATCTTCAGTGCCAATGAAAGTTTTTTAAGGTGTCCCTGTCATATATGATAATATTGTAATCAGCGGGGTAACTAGCCTTTGTGGGCGGAGGGGACAAAGCTCAACTAGGGCGCCGTTTTTTAAGTTGTAATTTAATTTAAAAGAAAACTATCCATTTTTTGGTTAATCTAAGGAAAGAATATGATAAAATCACAGTCCTTGGTCTATATCTTAGATGCCCTAGGGCGCCTATGTCGATATTGAGGGACGCCAAAGGCTTGATGCGCCTGGGGCGGGGAGGGGGGGCAAGCGCCCCCTTCGCCCCCACCTAGTTACGCTACTGATTGCAATGTATAGGAAGCATCAGCCTGGAGCTGGGAGGAGCCCAGGCCTCCGAGCGCTCCAGGCTGATGCTTCCTATACATTACAATATTATCATATATGACAGGGACACCTTAAACAACTTTCATTGGCACTGAAGATGGCAACCGCTATGGTTACCGAAACGTCTGCTTAGAAAAAAAGTGTAAAGGTGTTCGACAACGCTGGTTTTATTCCTCCCGACTCCAATTTCACTGATATACTTTATAAAGAGCATAAAAAATAGTTGATTTATGAATTTAAATCAAAATCGTTGAAGAGGATTTTGAGAAAATCGTAAAAAACTGAAAGATTACATCAGTAAAGTGTACTTGGACGAAAAATTTCACAGACCTACTTTTTAAAAAGCATAAAAAAATAGTTGATTTATGAATTTGAATCAAAATTGTTGGAGTGAATTTTGAGAAAATCGAAAAAATCTGGAAAAGTACATCTGTAAAGTGCTAGTACTTTTTGGCCGATTTGGTTCAAAGGATTATTTTCACCCCTTGGGGGCAGTGGCGTCAATACAACTTTTTCTTGGGTGGGGGGGGCAAATTTTTTTCTTGGGAGGAGCAAAATTTTTTTTTTTCTTCAAATTTACTTACAAATAGGTACTCAAATTTGGCCAAAAGATATTTAATTGAATTAATTGTTTAATTTTGTACAGTCTATTTACTCGTAGATATATTTTTAAATATTTTATTTACAATAATATATGGAATTTTATAAAAATCAGAGCCCTTTGGGGGGAGGGGGGGGGGCTCTGATTTGTATGTATATCCAATATCTCGACATCAAATTTTTGACATGATCGCAATCGCAATACTTTCTCTCTATATATTTCATATATAGGTATATAGGGTAAGAGAAAGTAAAAAATAAAAAAAAAACACTAAAAAGTCGTACTTTTATTGAATTTTTTTTAAGAATCTGCTCTGGCGGCCAGGAAATACCTAACTGAAATACCAAATTTGTTTCTCGATTCTTCAAATATAATGTTTAAAAACATTGAGATATTTTCCTTATCTCTTATTCAATATATGGTCTCTAAGCAAAGTACACTATCAATAGGAAATACGAGACAAAATGAGCGGCAATAAAACGAATCCCAGCCTCCGGTCTTTAGTTTGTCTAGATGTGTATCCAACAGGGGATGAACGGGATAATTAACACGTGCAGTGAAAGAACTTTTATTACATTTCAAAATGAAATCGGAATCGATTGACAATCTTGATATTCCATGACTGCGCAGAGAACTCCCGGGACCTATACATCTGTGTATGTGTGAGCGTGAGTGCGTGTGCGTGTGCAGGCAAGGCGCGCGGGCGCCATACTGCTGGTGCTGCCTATGCAAGCAAAGCATCAGTGTGCGTTTGTCTGGCGTGGCATTTGGGTTGTTCAGCTCAAGACGGGGCGAATTGTCATCAGGACCACCGAGGGGTCGCACATGGGTCATCAGCTGATCAGCATAAGCAACAGGTACGAAAAAAAATCCAAATTTAATAATCTAATGAATAAACACTCTCTCCTTATTATGCATAAATAAATATATTCAGCTGTGCGTTCATTAAGCAAACAGACTTTTTAATCGGTCATGACATACGTAACGAGCTGACTGGCTGTTGGTTCCTTGACTAAATTGCGCATTTAATAAACAAAAATAATTTCATAAAACAAAAAAATTATCATTCAATTTAATTTATTTTCGAGTACAATTAATTAAAACAAAACATGCTAAAATAGATTTCATTGAATTTTTACTTATTTTATAATAAAATTGATAACTGAAAAAATGAAATATGTACAGTGAGGGACAATATTAAATCCCACCCATGCGTTTTCCACTTGTGATTATTTCATTGTTTTTATAAAAGAAAATGAAAATCTTTAATAGAAATCTTCTAGGTTTGAACCCTGAAAGTTCCCATTAAAAATATACAATATTTTTTTTAAAAACAATGAAATAATCACAAGTAGAAAACGTATGGGTGGGACTTAATATTGTCTCGCACTGTACGTACTAGTTATTGAAATTCTATTATCACAATAATTTTTTTTATATTATAGCTAGGTAAATTTTCATGTTTAATTAAAATTATATCAGCTATGTATGTTTTCCAAATTGTGAACTCCCCCCTCCCTCCCCCCTGAAGTCAATGAAAAACATTGAAATTGGGCGCACTAGTTAACCAATGATTTTTTTTTTTACAGGAAAATTATTAGAAAATTCTAAAATTATTAACAATTAAAATGATCAAGAAAACAAATTAAATTTCCTAAAAAAAAATTCTGGATTCTCTATCATAGTCTTAGCCAGAATTTTTTTTTTTTTTTGGGGGGGGGGGAGGGATTTGGACAAACTGGTGTTTTGCCTATCAGCAATTAATACATTTTTTACTTAGGTTTTAGCAATTAACAAACAATAATTTTGACTTTTTTTTATTAGTAATTAGTTAATTATAATCTAGAGAAGAAATGCTCAAATGAACTTTGGCATTGGTCAAATAAATGTTCGGTGGATGAAACCAAGAGAGAAAAACTTTTATTTTTATTTATTTACATATCTATAATTAAACAATAAATTCCCTTTTGATAAAAATGGGATTATGGTTTGTATTTTGATAATAATTCATAGAAACATATTTTTTCTTGAAAATTTGAAAAAGAACAATTTTTCATTTAGTCAAATTTAGATTTTGAAATGATTAAGTTCTTCTCAAAAGAGGGAGAAAGAGAGAGCAATTTTTAATTTTCGGTTGTCGAAGTCATCCATTTTTTTTTTTTTTTTTTTTTTTATTTCTCCCTCTAGCTGGAGGCCATAGGGCTAAAAGGCCATCCATTTAGGAGTATACAGAATAAATATCAAATTTACTTATATCGATGGGCAACGGAGGGACGCTCCACACGTTTTTCAGGGCCGCCCACCCGGATTTGCAACGGGGGGACGCTCCACACGTTTTTCAGAGCCGCCCACCCGACTTCTCGGGGTGCTTCACTACAAAAATCTTGGTAGCTGATGTTCTACTTTGGGGATTTTCTTAAAAAATTTATTTTACTTTTATTTTGTTTGATTTGAATTTATTTTTGTTTTTTGTATCAAAGAGTAAAGCTTACGAAATACATCTGGCTACACCGCAATTGGAATACTATAATAAATTTGTTAAAATTGAACCTTGATACTAATTTATAGACCAATAAACTTTGACATTTGATGACCATGGTCGAAAATATATTCAAAATAGAATTCATTATAATACATACGCCCGTATTATGATAATGTGAACCATCTAGATGGAAATATTCAAATAAACTATGAGCACTCTCACTCCTCCTCAATACTAACAAGACATCTCAAACGGTGAAGCAGCTTTTGAACCGAAACTCTAACAATCCACCTCTGATTTTGTAAGTTGTATTTGACTCCTTTTACGCAAAGCAAAATGATTATTTTAATTTTCATATGCTGATTCAGACGAGGTTTCACTCAAATTAAATTGACTTTGCAGCTTCTTCGCCTAGGACGGATGTACGGTCAAAAAATTATAAAAACGTTTTTATTTTAAAGTTAGTTATTATTGGTCAACTCCCTTAATGTACAAGTATCAGTTTCGGTGCAATCATCATCTTCAGGACCTACAATTTTAATTATACATTCATTTTCACTATTTGGTCTATACAAAAAAAAAATGCTAATCCTGAAGATGATGATTGTAACGAAAGTGATACTTGTACAAGTTGACCAATAATAACTAACTTTAAATTAAAAACGTTTTTATAATGTTTTGACCGAACATTTTGGCGAAGAAACTGCAAAGTCAATTTTATTTATTTATTTATTTATACCCTTAAATGTGTTTACATATATTGCAGGATAAAGGCCGAAGTTGTGCAGTTATCCAATTTTTTTTGGATACTGATATGGCCTGTACAGTGAGCGCCACAATTAAGTCCCCACCTGATGGCTTTAGCCTTAAGTATATGGTAAAATTGTGAAATAATTTTAAATTTTAAAAGGTAAAATAAAATCATCTGTAGCAGATCTTACGTTTTACCTTTTCGCTCATTAAAATTATTTCACTTTACACCATACCATATACTTAAGGCTAAAGCTATCAAGTGAGGACTTAATTGTGTCGCTCACTGTACATGTGTAGAAATTTAATATGATTATTTTAAATAGTAAACTAGGTAGGGTAGGGGCGCTGAGAATTTTTTATACAAAAATTTGCCCCTTCCTCCTTGAACTATTTTTCTAATTTTTATTCAATTTCGTATATATTTCTATATACTATAATTATTTTTACTTATATAGACATTATGACGATTGCTTTCTTAGGGAAGATGAGCGGTGAAGTGGAACCTCCACAGAAAGAAAGTGGTGTGAATGCCAAAGTTCCGTCTGCTTCCAAGGGGCCCAAAGAGGGAATTTCACCATTCGCAGTCTCCGGCGACTGGATTGACCTCATTGGTACAGGACAAGTTAAAAAAAAGGTTAGTCTTTTTGAACAGTGACGTCATCTCTTGGAAAAACTCGTTTATAAATAAAAAAAAAAAGTGCTGATAACATTGAAGCGGACAGATAAGAAGAGCGTTTTGATAAATAGGCCATATGGGGACAGTTAATTAATCATCCAAAATTTATTCTCTTGTATTATGAAAATGCATAATTAAAATTTTATCACCCAAGTGAATTCTAAGCTAAAATTTGAGTATAGTGTGGGAATAAGTATCCATTTGATCGGAACCAGCAACACAGAAACATGAATTGTTTTTATTTAATGTTGTAACTCTCACCTCTCAAGATAAAACAATCATAAAATTTTCATCGAATGCCGGAGAGTACAGTAGATAAAAAGAGAGCGCAAGAGAGAGAGAGAGAGAGAGAGCAGTAAGATAAATATTAAAGGCAAACACTAACACAAATAAAGATCCCAAGGACTTGTTTCTTTATATTTCTCTTTTAAAAACGATCTGATATTTTTGGATCGAATAATAATCAAACATAAAAATAAAAAAATCATGTAGTTCTGCTTCACTTGATATAGAAATTTGTTTATAACCTACTTAAGCATTTGAAGAGAGATAATTTTTATTTAAGGCCTTTTTCGTCATCGAAGGCCAATTAGACCCAGGATTGGTAGCCAACCCAATTGAAATTTTTGTCGCATGAGAAGGAATGTGTTTATTTAAATCATTTGGATAAATAAATGTGCCTGGATCCCACTATATTTCGTAATTATTAATTTCAAGTATCGTTAAATGTATATATGGCCTAAGATGCCGAAAAGACTAATAAAACAAAAGAAGGGATGTGAACCCTTGACCTCTAGCACAAGAGCAGGAACTACCACTGAGCTCTGGCCCAGGGGTAAAAGAGAGATGAACAAGTCACAAATTTTTTACATTAATGGATAGTAATTTGAAAAAAATCAACGCTTGTGTTTTATTTTCTCTTACCTATGTATATATGCAATATATATAGAGAGAAAGTATTGATTGGATTCATGTCAAAAATTTGATGTCGTGATTTTGATGGATATACACGTTTTGAGGCCCCCCCCCCCCGAGTCCGAAAAACAAGATATCTCAAGAACGAAAAGAGCTAGGAGGTTGAAATTTTATATTTAAGTTAGACACCCCCTTGGCACGTGACACGAAGCTTTTGAACAAAATCGACTAAAGAGTACTAGTACTTTACAAATGCACTTTTTCAGTTATTTCGATTTTCTCGAAATTCGCTTCAACGATTTTGATTAAAATTCAAAAATCAATTATTTTTAAGATTCTCTTCAAAACGTATATTCTCATTTTGCCCTCAAAATTGTTTAAAGCTCACTTTAATTTTGTACTTCATAGGAAAGATAGGAGAAATGGTTGCGATTACAACAAAATATAAATATTTTCCCATGTTTATAAATTTTACATCTTGAATTTTAATATATTAGCGGAAACTAAATATATGTCGACACAAAAAATCTGATGTGACAAGCACGGAAAACAACTTTCGATTACCGGAGCTAAGAGAAAATTCTTTGCTGTGTGCTGTTTGATTGGGCAAAAACTGAGCCCCCTGGAGTCACACCAGAACCTCCTAGCTTTCGCGGTGGGTGGACTACCTTTGGGCCGGAGACCTAGGATAAAGGTAGTCCGCCTCGCCGCGAAAGCGTGAAGGTCCTGGTTCGACTCCAGGGGACGCAATTTTTGCCCAATTAAACACGAACTTATCACGCGAATTTGTTATCTTAAACGACATATATTTAGTTTCCGACGGTACGGTACATTTGAATTCAAAATATAAAATTTATAAATATCATTACTATATATAAAGCTCTAGCGGCTAGCTTCCGTCTGTGTCAATCAGGACACTGATTGGCTAGAGTTACAGGAAGTGGAGTGGGAGCGGGAAATTTAAAATTAAGTCAGAGGGGGGAATTTAAAAACTACTGAACACATCCGAGACGCCGCCCGCCAAGGCCAAGTTGAAAATGGTGTGGCGCCAAAGTGTGTTTTAAACAATTTTGAGGGCAAAATGAGAATATACGTTTTGAAGAGCATCTTAAAAATAATTGATTTATGAATTTTAATCAAAATTGTTAGTGCAAATTTTGAGAAAATCGAAAAAAAAACCTGAAAAACTACATCAGTAAAGTACTAGTACTCTCTGGCCGATTTTGTTTAAAAGCTTATTTTCACGCCCTAGGTGGGTGTATAACTTAAATATAAAATTTCCATATGACAAAGGCTGCTTTCTCGCCAATAAAAAAAAAACATGTATTTCCATCAAAATCTCGACATCGAATTTTTGACATGATGGCAATACTTCCTTTCTATTTATTTCATATATAGGGAAAGAGAAAGTAAAAAATATCCAAGCGTCGGTCGGTCTCTTAAAAAAAAAATATAAAATTAATTGTAAAATTTATTATTTTCAGATATTGAAAAAAGGATCTCAAAGAAAAAAGCCACGAAAATATGATCTCGTTGAAGTGAACTACGAAGCTTATTTGCCTAGCGGGCAAAAGGTCGAGAGGAAATTCAACCTTCAATTCCAGCTGGGAGATGCCGAGGTGAATAGTAAAAAAACAAGAAAGGGATTCAAGCCGCATCTATTAGCCTTCATTCACCCCTGAAGGGTAAGTGAAGGTGAAAACTGCAAACGAACTCCCAACCTACGATGCATTATCTAATTAGAAATTAAAGATCCTAGATTTATTTACATTTACTATTTTTAAATTGTACAATATCTGAACAAGAAGTCATTAATTTTAACAATAAGTTGTTGGATTTATTAGGCCTATAAATCTATTTTGATATTAACGATTCTTGATAAGGTTTCAATTTCTATGATAATATTATTAATAAGAAGAAATTAAGTATCCCTTAAGATCAGGGGCGAATTTATGCATTTGCTGCCCCTAGGTAGCGGCCTACTTTTTCTCTTACAACAATTCTTGATTGTGGGAGCTAACAGCAGTAGCAGGGATATAATATGTCAATTCGACGATTGTCAAAAATTTATTATTATTTATGGGGATTTTCATTAAATCTTAAGAAAATTATTAAAGGATTTTTTTTTAAAAAGATTTTCATTAAATCTTAAGAAAATTATTAAAGGATTTAATGAAAAACCCCATAAATAATAATAAATTTTTGACAATCGTCGAATTGACATATTATATCCCTGCTACTGCTGTTAGCTACCACAATCAAGAATTGTTGTAAGAGAAAAAGTCGGTCGTCTCATCAAAATGAAGCTACTCACGAAAAATTAGCTTGATAAAAATAAATTATAAAAATGGGCCCGGGATCCTTGATTAAAGTCTATGGGGTTTGTGTTAAATTTATTCGTATATAAATAATAAAATATTTTTTAGTATCTTGTACACAAAACAAAAATTTTAAAAAATTGTAATAAAATTTGTTTGATAATTTAGACCAGAGATGCTCATACTTTTTTATTTAACTTGTATATCTCTGTATCCCCCCAGCACAAAATTTTCAACAAATTTCTTTAGCTTTTGTTATTTTTATTTCGCTCACCATATAGATCAATGAATGACAGAAATGGGACATGCTCAAATATTATTATAGCCTAATATTAATACCGTAATAATATTATAATAATAGATAAGAGAAAAAAGTATGTGTGCATTAATATATAATTAAATTAAATACTAAATATAGAAATCATTTTTAGTAATTATAGATATGTTTTTTTTTTTGTGTTTATTTAATTTCTAATCTCTTTAGCATAACATATTATTAAGGCGTCCTAATCACTATAATTTAAAATAATCAAGTGATGAGAGAGTTGAAAGAAAAAAAAAACTAATGATATTACAATTATAATAAGTGAATATTAAATAAAAACAGATGCGTGAAAGCCGCCCAAGGCGAGCGCTCATTCATTAAATTTTTTCATTCTTTCATTATTTTAACCACATGGCCAGCTATTCTTGGACCCTCTTTTGAAAAAACTATTATTATATTATATCTATTCGGTCTAACGAAATTTCGACTAAATGCCGACCTCTTTCTCCCAAAAAAATTATCAAGTAGGAAAATGATCTTATATTAGCAATAACTAATAATGTATATAATAATCCACATTTAAAAAATAGAATCTATCTATACTATTCATAATTTTATGTGTATAGGTGGTGCAGGGCTTGGAAATTGCTATCTCATGGATGGAATGGCAAGAAGTGGCACTAATACATGTGGAACCGAAGTTTGCTTACGGCAGTTTGGGATGTGCTCCTTCCGAAAAAGCTGACGATCTTGATCAAGACCCCAAGGTTCCAACTGAAACTGCACTTGTTTATATGGTAGAGTTGCTTTGCTTCGCCCCTGAACCTGATCCATGCCAGCTTCCAGTCGATCAAGTGCTTAAAACGGCGTAAGTTGGAAATTATAATGAAAATTAAAACACAATTAGCGGAGTCCTTAGTTCCCAGGAAGGCACATTTTTTACATTATACTAAAGTAGAAATATTGAAATCACTATAAGTTTATCACAGATTCCAGGCTGGAGAGGATGGATATCCCAATTTGCAAATAAGGAAACAAATTTTCTCTTATTTATTATTAAAAGTTTTTGGCCAACTTGATTCGCAACTCAAGTTTCGTCCTATTCCCATTTGACATCATTAGGGCCTGTAATAAATATAATTCTTTTTACTTTCTCTTACCTATGTATATATATATATTGTAATATATATAAAGAGAGAAAGTCAGGGGCGGATTCAAGGGGGGGGGGGGCGGTGGGGGCGATCCCCCCTCCCCGAGAAGAAATTCAAACAGTTATAAAAACTAGTAATCTAAAGAAATTATTATTTCCTTTCTTTAATTTCAATTGAATTTGTTACCAATCAATTTAAATAAATAGGAAAGGGGTCTAAATGGCCATAGATGCCGACAAAGTCCTTAAATAAAAAAAAATAAAAAAAAAAAAAACGCCCCCCCCCCCCGACAAAATTGCATTAATCCGCCACTGGAGAAAGTACGGTATTGGATTCATGTCAAAAATACGATGTCGATATTTTGATGGATATACACGTTTTAAGGACTCCTGAATCCAAAAAAGTGGTTTTCACGGCATGGTCTGTCTGTCTGTGTATGAACAAAATATCTCAAGAACGAAAATAGCTCTGAGGTTGAAATTTTATATTTAATTTTTGTACCCCCCTAGGACGTGACTTTTTAACAAAATTGGCCAACAAGTACTAGTACTTTACTGATGTACTTTTTCAGTTTTTTTCTATCCCGAGCCAGCATAGGCCCCCAAATGTTTTTGAGAGGCCCCGAGGCCCTAAGGGCTTGGCAAAAATGGAAAAATTTAGATAAAAAAAAAATTATTGAAAATTTGTCTTTGTGAGGCCTCGGGGTTCAGGGATATACGGTATTTTAAAAATATTTTTGTGTATAGAGGTGGGGGATATTTAAAAATGAGTTCCTTCCTTCCCCCCCCCCTCCGACAAATTCAATATACACCTCTGGTACAAAAAGTATATGGGCGCTCTCTTCTAATGACGCCCCAGGCCCCCAACTGTCTCGGTACGCCTCTGTTTAACCATGACAATATCCTTATTGGGATGGATTGATATGAAAAAAATTTGGTGTAGAAAAATAATAGAAAAATTAGATTTCTAATCATCACTAATTTTATCCAATTATAACCGTCTAACAAAAAACAAAACACAACCGCAAACAAAATTAAAATATACCTTTCAATATATAAAGCAAATTCATTTTAAGAAAAGGTGAATTGGACCCTGTTATGCAATGGTGTGTCAAAGACCAAACATCGAGTTTTGAGAAAATCAACATTAAAGTTTTTTGTTTTCATTGGATTATATATAATTTTTGTTGTCAATTGTACAAGTAACATTAAATATAAATTTTTTTAGGACATATTTCATAAAAAAATACTATTAATTTAAAGCATTTGAAACAATATTCCGTGCTTAACTCAATTTTGAATTTTTTGGTCTTTGACACACCATTGCATAACAAGGTCCAATTATAAATTGTGGAGTATTTAAAATAGGTAAGACACTTTGATCTCAGATTGATGGAAACGCACCAAGCGGCGAGAGTTCGAACTAAATAACAAGTAAATACGTAATTTTTTTTTTTCACATACATCCTTAAAATCCGTGAAAAAAAAAAAGAAAAAAAAAAAACTGTTCATTGTCCATTGTTAACTAAGCTGTATGTTTGCCTTTTTTGAATGTTTAGAGTTCTGATGAGGAGGCGTTAGTCTCCCGAAACGTCGACTATATAGTGGGATTAAAAATTGGCCTGAAAATACCTCCAACGTTTTAATTTCTTGTTCATCAGTCTGCGCCAGGCTTTCCCAATCATCAATTGTAAATAACAAGCTTGTTGTATGATTTGATTCTCTTATGCACGTGACAGTCAAGTTCCAAGAATACCTTGGTTCCAAGTAAAATGGATGTTGTTAGAAATATATTTTATTAACAAATTGTTAAAAACCTATAAAACATTTATATAATAAAAAAAATAAGAAATAGGATTTTTATCAAATACAACCTTTGTTCAAAATGTTTCACTTGAAACCCACACCGCAATCCTTATATTTAACAAATTTATATGGTAGAAAATTTTAGGATACACAATTTTACAAGAGAATAGAGAGAATTTTTTTTCTATCCTCGCCAATATTATTCCCGCGGCTCGGGGTCGGCGGAGGGGGTTTTTGCGACCGGAAGGAATAGAACAGGCCGGCCCGTCGCACGGTCTGACGCCTGTTGAAAATATAGAAAGAAAGAGACTGACATGCAAAAAAAGAAGTGCTGCCAGTCCCAGCTAGGGCAGCTCGTGGTCGCCATCCACGTACCCTCAAGATGTGGGCTTCTGAGCAAAGAGAATAGAGAGAATGAGACTAACTAAATATAAATACCATTAATAATAATTCTGAGTCGACCCCGCAGTGTGAGACTAAGACGAAGAGAGATGATGATCATTAAAATTAATAATCCATTATCCAAGAACACTAATTAAAACACTGATGAGCACAAATAATCACAAAATAAAAAAAAACTTTTAATAAAAAACGCGAATATATAGTGAATGAATGGCGCGCCCAAAGGCAACTGACTTTCAAGGCTTGGCTTCCCTTTCTCCTTTAAAAATGGAGGGAATTCAAAAAGGAGAAGGGGAAATGGCGCGTAGAATGAAGGCATTTTTTTTTTTTTAATCTGATGGGATGTTGCACAGGACACAAATTTCTGTTAGTTGATTTTGATATTTGGCACATTAGAATCAGGGAGGTATTAGAATTCATATGTGAAATTTATAAACATCAGACAAAATCGGAAAAATTTAGATTAAAAAAAAAATTTATTGAAAATTTGTCTTTGAGAGGCCCCGGGCTCATGGGGTTCGGTATTTTAAAAATACGATCGTAATTTTGTGTTTAGAGGAAGGGGATATTTTAAAAATGAGTTCGCCTCTAAATATAACACTAACGTAATAAAAAAGGAATTTAATTAAAAAAATACAAATTATTCATGTGATTATTTTTTGGCGCGAAGACCAACAGCCATGGAAAAAAAGTGATTACGACCTCAAATGAGTAGCCTACTTATAAAACAAGAATTACTTTAATATTAATAAGTAAAAATGTAATAATAGTAATTGACAAACTTACATTTTGGTAAGAATGGAAAGATGACATAGGAACCGAAAGGAGAAGCACTGAAATTAATTCACCACTGAACTTGCACTAAAACCAAACGACACTAAAGAAAACAACTGATGGATCATCTTAAAAAGAGCAAAGAATAATAAAAACTCCCCTCTCCCCCCTCCACCCCCGCTCAACCGCCATGAGTAATAAATTCGGGAGTGATGAATGTTAAAGGTTGTTTTGGACTTTTTAAAATTTATTTTTCAAATAAAATAAAAAGAATTAAGTAGAGATAGCAATTATTAAACATTTCATTAGACTAACAAAATCTATAATTTTTTTAGCAAAGAATACAAAAAAAAAGGTGGTTCATTTAAATTTCAAAAACGCCCATTAACTTAGTCTCAATAAATGAAAAAAAAATTTAAATTTGGTAAACAAATTTATTAAGCATATTAAATAAAATCCCTTTCCTCTCTTATATAGTAAATAAAAATATGAATAATCTTTTAAAAATCTATTCGGCTAAAGAGATGAGCAAAATAATTAAGCAAAATTAATTCTTTTAAATTTAAATTTCCCGGATTTAATTGAATATGACACGTTGACTCTCTTAAAAAAATCAATACTTCATGTTTCATTATATAATTATGTATATCTTTAAATGTAATTCTTCTTATGATTAATTTATAAAATTGGGGGGAGGGGGGAAAAAAAAAAAAAAAAAAAAAAAATTTTTTTGTTTATATTTTGGAACAATCCACAACCATGCTCGAGTTCTTTAAAGTTGACTCTAAGAAATTCTTTTTTTTTTTTTTTTAAAAAAAACACCCCCTCCCCCCCCCCCCCCCCCCCCCCCCCCCCCCCCCCCCCCCCCTCCTTCTCCTCCCCCGCAAATTCAACGTTGAGAAAATATATCTTTTGGGGTGGGTTTTTTTTACCCCCCAAGAACTTAATTAAATTTCAAAAGTTCTTCTAAACATCGAAACTCTTTCTTCATTTAAAAATCAACAGGTTTTTAATTGACAGCATTTTATATTGAATAAAAGCATCATAATAAGAGGTAAATATTTTTTACTCTCATGAGGTAATTAATATTGGAATTTGTTCCTTCATCTGAAGTGCTCCCCTCGATCACATCTTGTGGGTATGTGGATGGCAACCACGAGCTGCCGGAGCTGGGACAGGCATTCCTTCTGCTAATTGTATGTCTGTCTCTTCCTTCCTCTTTTCAACAGGCGTCAGATCGTGCAACGGGCCGGCCTGTTCTATCCTTCTCGGTTGCAAAAATGTATGTTAAATGGGATTCGAGAGAAAAAGTGAAGTCCGTCGACCCCGCATCGCCGGAATAAGGCGAGGATGGAAGAAAATCTCAACTGATTCTGCAGAATGCAAAGGACTCAAATCCAATCAATCCACATTTTCTACTTTTGAGTGAAATATATTTTTTTATTTACTCCCTAAATGTTGGTCTTTATGTGAAATTATATAAATAAAGCAACATCACAGATCATACACACATCTTACACATATACCCCCCTATAGTAAAGTAGGAAAAAAAAATGGAATGTAGTTTGAAAAATTCACATTCTTTAATATTAGATCCTATTTCTCTATCAATCTATCTATTTTTTAATCTCAAGAGATATTTATTTATGATCCCTCTTTATGAATATTACAAAATTAGTTCAAATTAAAGCCTGTTTTTTGTTTAATTAAAGTTTAGTAGCTACACCCTCAAAACAGTAATATATTCGAGAAATTATGGTTGTCTTGCCTAGAATTTTTAAGAGAAACTCAATACTTTATTCATTTCATATTAAGTAATTTATGGACAAAAACTTCCAATAAAAAAGAAAAAGAAAGGCATGAGCAGCCAAAAATAAAGCCAGAATATTATTATAAGATTTATTAACAATATATATTTGGGTAAACATAAGTCAAGGAATTTTATTAATTTTATATATAAAAAAAAAAAAAAACTTTATCATTTTAATTAATAGATTGTAAATTTATATTTTTTTGTTTTAGATTGAAGAAGAAGGAAAGAGGGAACTGGTGGTATAAAAGAAACGAATATTATTTGGCTATTAAATGTTATCGACGAGCTGACGAATATATTCACGATAAGGAAAAGGTATAATATATCATATATTTGTATAATGAACAATTATATAGAATAGAAAGTATTTCGCGATCATGTCAACAATTCGATGTCGAGATTTTTTTGGATTACTAATGCAATTAATGAAAAAGATTTTAACCAATGATTCGAATAAATTTTTAGTGTGTTGTTTAGGTGGAAAATAGAGATAAATGTAATATTTAATCTCATTCTTTTCTAATTTCCATATAGTAGTCCTTTGATTAATTGTATTTTTAAATGATACTTTTAAATAAAACTTGAATATTCTACTATAGTAGAGCTTAAGTTTTATTTTTAGGCTTATGTTTTTAATTGATGTCTCTTATGAAGTGTTAAATACAAACCCAAGGACGGGAGAGTAAAAGAGAACATAAAACAGGTTCTCAATTTCGAGACCTTGGTTAAAGTATACTATTTTGTTTATAAAGAATCCATAAAGAAAGAGATGATATGACTGGTCGCAGAGCAACTTTCTCTTACCTTCGATAATCGAAAGTTATGTACTGTGCTTGTCACACCAGATTTTTTGTGTCGACATATGTTTAGTTTCCGCCAATATATTAAAATTCAAGATGTAAAATGTATAAACTATTTATATTTTGTTACAATCGCAACCATTTCTCCTATCTTTCGTATGAAGTACAAGAATAAAGTGTGCTTTAAACGATTTTGAGGGCAAAATGAGAATATACGTTAGAAGAGCATCTTAAAAATAATTGATTTTTGAATTTCAATCAAAATCGTTGGAGCGAATTTTTCGAGAAAATCGAAAAAAAAATCAAAAAGTCCGTCAGTAAAGTATTAGTACTCTTTGGCCGATTTTGTTCAAAAGCTTCGTGTCACGTCCCATAACATAAGGGTACCGAACTTAAAGACAGACAGACCATGTTTCTTGGATTCAGGGGACCTCAAAACGTGTATATCCATCAAAATCTCGACATCGAATTTTTGACATGAATCCAATACTTTCTCTCTCTATTTATTAACATATATAGACTTAAGAGAAAGTAAAAATGGTTTTCACAACATGGACTGTCTGTGTGTGTGTCTATGAACAAAATTTCTCAAAAACGAAAAGAGCTAGGAGGTTGAAATTTTATATTTAAGTTAGGCACCCCCATGGGACGTGACACGAAGCTTTTGAACAAAATCGACCAAAGAGTACTAATATTTTACTGGTGCACTTTTTCACTTTTTTTCTGAAAATTCAATCCAATCTAATTCAAAAATCAATGATTTTTTAGATGCTTTTTAAAACGTATATTCTCATTTTTTTCTTTGAAATCTTTTGAAGCACGTACTTCACTCTTGTACTTCATAGGAAAGATAGGAGAAATGGTTGCAAAATATAAATATTGTTTTTCCCTAATTTTTAATAAGGGGAGTTTAAAATAATGAAAAATTTTTTTAGAGGGAAGAGGGAATAATTTTTGAAACCCTTTGCTTTGGTCAAAGCCTCTCTTTTTCCCTGTCTTATTTTTTTCCATTCCCAAAAATCAACAGCAACTTCTCTTCGAATTATAAATATAAATATTTTTATAAATTTTATTGATACCAGGAGCCCACATCGTGTGGATTCGGATGGCGACCACGAGCTACTCTTGCTGGGACTAGCAATACTTCTGTCAGTCTCTTTCTTTCTATATTTTCAACAGGCTTCAGACCGTGCGACGGGCGCAAATACCCATGATCCGCCAACCCTGCACCGCGGGATTAAGGCGAAGAAAGAAGAAGAAGATAAATTTTATTGATACATTTTGAATTTAAATATATCGACGGAAACTAAATATTTCTCGACACAAAATATCTGGTGTGATGAGCACAAAAGACAACTTTCTTTTACCAAAGGTAAGAGAAAGTTGTGTGCTGTGCGACCATTCACACCAGATTTTTTTCAATAGAATTGAAAATTTTATTTATAATGAAGGAGGTCCACAAGAAAATGAAGATCAATTCATCGCCATCAATAGTCTTTTCTGCTTTTTTTATTCCATGGAGAAGACCACCAGCTTAATATGAGCAAAAAAGGAATGCGGATGACCCTCTTAACTTTTAGTAAACCGGAAAGTTTAGAACTATTATTTATCGATGAGGAGCTGTCAAGCCGAGAGGATGATGATATTTTTCAATCTAAAGACCGCATCAACTCGGACAATAATAAAATTTTTTAATTGCTGATAGCTTATCATCGTTGCTTCTAAGCTATTCAGATATAAAATTCTCATAATATGAATCCCGATGGAAAAACAAAGAATAACAAAAGGTTTAATCTTTAGCTAGTCTATAAGAATTTAGAATATTTTGTAGATTGTTGATAAATTAATAAATTAATTTTTTTTATAGGAATTAACAGTATGAAATGAAAACACTTCGTCTTCTGGTATGGAACAACTTGGCAACAGCCCTTCTCAAAATGAGAGCATTCGAGATGGCTTTGAATTATACTAATAAAGTTTTGAAATTGGATTCTGAAAATACAAGAGCCAAATTTCTAAATAAACAGGTATAATAGTTTTGGGGTGAACCTCTCCCCTTCCTTGTGCCACGGTATTTTATAAAAATCAGAGAGCTATTGGGGGCTTGGTGTAGGGGTTAGCGTGCTGGCCTTGTATACCAATGGTCGAGGGTTCGGATCCCAGACAGTCCGATGATTTATTTAAGCAATTTGGATACCAAATGGCTTAAATAAGAATGCTTGGACCCCAAATATAAATATTCAATAACGGTTATCGTATAAAGTCTTATATGACCTAAGTTGCCGAAAAGACTGTGAATGAGAAAAAGTGAATGTTTAAAAAAAAATCTGGTGTGACTGGCGCACAGCACACAACTTTCTCTTACCTTCGGTAATCGAAAGTTGTGATACTGTGCTTGTCACACCAGATTTTTTGTGTCGACATGTATTTAGTTTCCGACAGTAGGGTACAATTGAATTCAAGATGTAAAATTTATAAGTATGGGAGAATATTTATATTTTGATACCATAGCAACCATTTCTCCTATCATTTCTATGGAGTACAAGAGTAAAGTGGTCTTCAGAAGATTTCAATCACAAAATGAGAATATACATTTTATAGAGAATCTAAAAAATAATTGATTTTTGAATTTAAAAAAAAATCATTGGAGCAAATTTTTGAGAAAATCGAAAAAAAAAACTAAAAAAGTGAATCAGTAAAGTGCTAGTACTTTTGGTCGATTTTGTTCAAAAGCTTCGTGTCACGTCCCATGGGGGTGCCTAACTTAAATATAAAATTTCAACTTCCTAGCTCTTTTCGTTCTTGAGATATTTTGTTCACAGACACACACACACACACACACAGACAGACCATGTCGCGAAAACCACTTTTTACTTTCTCTTACCTATGTATATATGTAATATATATATAGAGAGAAAGTATTGGATTCATGTCAAAAAATTCGATGTCGAGATTTTGATGGATCTTCACGTTTTGAGGTCCCCTGAATCCAAAAAAGTGGTTTTCGCCATATGGTCTGTCTGTGTGTCTGTGTGTGTGTGTGTCTGTCTGTGAACAAAATATCTCAAGAACGAAAGAGCTAGAAGTTGAAATTTTATATTTAAGTTAGACACTCCCATGGGACGTGACACGAAGCTTTTGAACAAAATCGGACTAAAAAGTACTAGTACTTTACTGATGCACTTTTTCAGTTTTTTTCGATTTTCTCAAAATTTGCTCCAACGATTTTTTTTAAATTTCATATATCAACTATTTTTTAGTTGCTCTTTAAAATGTATATTCTCATTTTGTGATTGAAATCTTCTGAAGACCACTTACTCTTGTACTCCATAGAAAAGATAGGAGAAATGGTAGCCATGGTAACAAAATATAAACATTTTGCCATACTTATAAATTTTACATCTTGAAAATCGAATGTACCGTACTGTCGGAAACTAAATACATGCCGACACAAAAAATCTGGTGAGACAAGCACAGAACACAACTTTCGATTACCGAAGGTAAGAGAAAGTTGTGTGCTGTGCGCCAGTCACACCAGATTTTTTTGGATTCAGGGGACCTCAAAACGAGAAGATCCATCAAAATCTCGACATCGAATTTTTGACATGAATCCAATACTTCTCTATATATATATTACATATATACATAGGTAAGAGAAAGTAAAAAAATCCGACAGCTGCTGCATGTCAGTATATTCAAAATAAGTAGGCAGGACTCGGATATAATTTGGGTGACTGTCTGGACGAATAGATGAAAATATGGGTGTCTCACTAGAATTTATAAGAGAAACTCGATTCATTAAGTTATTAATGAACAAAACTTGCAATAAAGAAAAAGAAAGGCATGAGCACCCAAAAATAAAGCCTCTGGAATAGTGAATTTCTGGTCAAATTTATTGTCCCATTAGCTTCAGTTCCATCAGTTATGGATTCAATGTAAAGTGCGCAGTGTTTGTTATTAGTAATAAATGCATATATATATATATATATATATATATATATATATAGGCTGAACGCAAACCGATCGAGCAAAAACGTTTTTGCATAAAACTGTTTTTTTCAATGCTTTTCTATGGGTTAACGCAGAATTTTTAGATGACATTGATTCTAGACTCATTAAAATTCCCATTAACTATACATTAACGGACGAAATCTATGATTTTGAAAAAATAAAATTAATAAAAATAGACGTTCTTTTTTTTAACTTTGCCCACCAACCATAGGTTAGGCAGGTAAAGTTAATGTAATCGTAAAAAAAATCGAAATTTTTCTGAAGCTGCCAAAATGCGTTTTGAGGTCCCCTGAATCCATTTAAGTAGTTTTTGGAATGATGTCTGTGTGTCTGTATGTTTGTGTGTCTGGTAATTTTTTTCGTCAACGAAAACTCAAAAACTATTCATCCAATTGTTTTGAAATTTTGCACACATAAACTAGAGGTAAAGGTCAAGAACTGAAAAGCTTTTGGTAAACATCGGACCATTAGGGGGCGCTCTAGAGGGGGGGCCAATATTTTTTTCTTACATAACCTATAATTAACTTTGCCCATCAACCGTAGGTTGGCAGGGAAAGTTAATGTAATCGTAAAAAAAATCGAAATTTTTCTGAAGCTGCCAAAATGCGTTTTGAGGTCCCCTGAATCCATTTAAGAAGTTTTTGGAATGATGTCTGTGTGTGTGTGATGTCTGTGGTAATTTTTTTCGTCAACGAAATCTCAAAAACTATTCATTCAATTGTTTTGAAATTTTGCACCCATAAACTAGGGGTAGAGGCCAAGAACTGAAAAGCTTTTGGTAAACATCGGACCATCAGGGGGGGGGGCTCTAGGGGGGGACAAAATTTTTTTTCCTAATTAACCTATAATTTTTTTTATATATTCAGAAACTGGACTTCCTCCCGAGTAAAATGATATATAATATGTATAACATCGAACCATCAGGGGGGCTCTAGGGGGGGACAAAAATTTTTTTCTTACATAACCTATAATTTTTTTTATATATTTAGAAACTAGGCTTCCTCCCGAGTAAAATGATATATAATAGGTATAACATCGGACCATCAGGGGGGGGCTCTAGGGGGGGGACAAATATTTTTTTCTTGAGTAGTGGGTGGGCAAAGTTGTGCGCTCGGCTTAGTCCGACCCTTCATTTTTTTTATATATTCAGAAACTAGACTTTCTCCCGAGTAAATGATATTCAATATTTGTATCCTAATTTGTCATAAATTTGTTAAAAAAAAATCATTTAAATTCTAAAATTGTGCATAGAAACAGATCAAAATCAAAACAAATAAACAAACGCGTTGCTTTATTTCTTTGAATAATGGGTGGGCAAAGTTATGCACTCGGCTTAGTCCGACCCTTTATTTTTAAATATGAATCATTCAAAATATAAATTATACCTAATTTTGAGATAGGAATTATATATATGGGACATTCCACGCCAACTCGACCACTTTTGAACCCGACCATTTTTGATTTGGCTGAAACTTTGTCATCTTTTTGTACCCTATTGAAAACGTGTCTGAGAATTTTTCAGATTTTTTGACCCAGCCAAAAAAAAAGTTATAGTATTTTCAAAAAACATCGATTTTTTCTTAAATAACCGTAAAACTGTCAAAAATTAACTTATCGGGACGTTTTTTTTTTTTTTTAATTTTTGTCTTTAAATGCACTTTTCAGAAATAAATATGACAACATTTTTCAGATCTCATCTTGAACGTTTTTTTTTGACATTTTCGGAAAAAAACAAAAATTTCGGGATGAATGACACTTTTTTTTTTAATTTTTTTTTTTTTTTTTTTTTTTTTATAAAAAAACTCCCCCCCCCCGGGGGCGCGGGGGGCCGGGGCGCCCCCCAAAGCCCCAAAAAAGGGGGACGGGCCCCCTTGGCGGTGGGCCTGGAAAGTCCCATATTTTCTCAATTTTTCTTGGGGCAAGTAGCTTTCTGGGGAGGGCCAGGCCCCTCCCCCACTAATTTATAATTTTTTTCAGGATAAATGGAATTTTCTCGATTTTCATCACCTCTAACCATTATTATTATTATTTTTCTTCAATTTTCTAGAATCTCGTACAGTCCTGGAAGAATTTAAGAGCACCGTCATGATAAATAAGCGGAGAAAAAAAAAATTTTTTCTTTAGAACGCGAAATTATCCCACTCTGAAATTTTCAGAGCATTTGTAGAAAAAAATCAAAGTTTTTTATATAAAAAAAAAAAAAATTAAAAAAAAAAAGTGTCATTCATCCCGAAATTTTTGTTTTTTTCCGAAAATGTCAAAAAAAAAAAACGTTCAAGATGAATCTGTAAAATTTTGTCATATTTATTTCTGAAAAGTACATTTAAAGACAAAAATTTCAAAAAAAAAAAAAAAAACGTCCCGATAAGTTAATTTTTGACAGTTTTACGGCTATTTAAGAAAAAAAAATCGATGTTTTTTGAAAATGCTATAACTTTTTTTTTGGCTTGGTCAAAAAATCTGAAAAATATTCTCGACACGTTTTCAATAGGGTACAAAAAGATGACAAAGTTTCCGCCAAATCAAAAATGGTCGGGTTCAAAAGTGGTCGAGTTGGCGTGGAATGCCCCATATATATAATGAAGAATAGGGCTGTTTAACTTGATAAGGATAGCGGAGGGCAGGAAAAATTAAATCAGATAAAAAAAAGTCCCACCCATGCGTTTTCTATTTGTGATTATTTCGTTGTTTTAAAAAAAAATATTATATATTTTTTTAAAGGAAACTTTCATGGTTCAAACCTAAAAAATTTCCAATAAAGATTTTCATTTTCTTTTAATCACAAGTAAAAAACGCATGGGTGGGACATAATATTGACCCTCACTGTAGCTACGCACCCTGTATGCAGTAAACAGTATTTGATTGTCGAGATAGGAATTATATATATATATATATATATGTTCTGGAAGGTTTCCGCGACCGGATGTATGCAAAGATAAGTTTTCTCGGGTTAAGTTAAGGGTGCTGAGATTTACGCGACGTTTCGGCTCTCCTTTTGGAGCCATTTTCAAGAGAAGGAAGTTAGGAGGTAATGGCACATGCCCGGCAACAGGTATAAAAGGACCTGCACCTCCGGCTCAGAGTCAGTTGCTCACGGCCTGGGGAGTAGGCAGGTTGAGACCCCGGGAACCAAGAGCAAACACCCTGACTTGGGGAGTAGGCAGATTGAGGCCCCAACGTCGACCCAAACCAAACACAAACCCGATTACACACAACCAACCACTGTCCATTTCACAGAGACAAATCCAAACCTCTGAGGCATTCACCAATACACCGACTTGGGGAGTAGGCAGATTGAGGTCCCGTAGTCAATCTAAACCGAACACAATTACACACACCCAACATTCCTCCAGCTCTCAGAGACCAATCCACGCCTCTGAGTCATTCACCAAATTGACCTGGGGACCAGGAAGACTGCGACCCCGTAAACAACCCCCCTCCACCATTACCTCCTAACTTCCTTCTCTTGAAAATGGCTCCAAAAGGAGACCCGAAACGTCGAGTAAATCTCAGCACCCCACGCGACTTAACCCGAGAAAACTTATCTTTGCATATATATATATAATTCCTATCTCAAAATTAAGTATAATTTATTAAAATATAAATTATACCTAATTTTGAGATAGGAATTTTAAATGATTAATATTAATATTAAAAAAAAAATGAAAGTCTATTTTTATTAATTTTATTTTCAAAATAAAATTTTTTTAACTAAAAAGTTTAACCTCATGTTAACCATCATTTATAATGCTTAATGATACTTTAATAATAAGATTAGACAGGGCCGGAACTAGGAGATTTTTTAGGGGGGGGGGGGGCAAAATTTAATTTGCCGCCCACTCCTTAAAATTTTCTATACAAAATTCATATCATTTTACCTTTTTTTTAGTAAATCTTTCTTTAATTGCCGCCCCCTGAAATCTGCCGCCCAGGGCACACGCACCCACCGCCCCCCCCCCCCTAGATTCGGCCCTGAGATTAGAAAATATTTTAATCTTTTTTCCAAAAATTGTATTATTACAAAGAGACTGTATAAATATATATTTAATTATTAATTTTTTTTACAGATTTTAATGGAGAAAGGCTTAAAAGAAGTTAAAGAACTTAAACCAGAAGAATGGGAGGAAAAATTGCTTCAACATTTAGATGCAACTAAGATAAATTCTAACGAGGATGAAAACACTTTAGAAGAAAAATCAAATTGAAAATGAAATCAAGTTTTTTTTTTTATTAATTCATTTATATACATCAATTGTTATATGATTTTTATACATATTTTTTTATTTTATCATTTGGTTCATTCCATGCCAAGTGACCAAATTTACAATAAAAATTTTTTCACACCATCTCCAATCTTGATGAAATTTTGTGTATACACAGACATATGTCTGTGATAGTACTGTCTAAAATTTCACCTTCACAAGTGTAGTATAGAGGGGTCGGGGCGCCAGAGCTTTCTAACAAAAGGTAATTTGTGCAAGCAAAGTTGTGTGTAAATAAATGGAACGTTTCTAATGATGCTGCTGTAAACTGTAGCAGCTTGGACTATGAAAAATTACAACCAAGGACAACTTTTTGTGTTCCCTGTGAAGGTTGTAGTGGCAAGGCATAAAAAGTTTTTGTTTTATTGAAAGTTTTATCGAAAAATTTTGTGAACCAAATTTAATGCCCCCTCTATACTACTTGTGAAGGTAAAATTTTACACAGTACTATCACAGACATACATATATGTCAAAAAGATATGTCAGCAAGATTGGAGATGGGGTGAAAATGCTGACTTGGTCACTTGGTATGGAATGACCCATATGTTTGGTGCTATAACACCTTTTCATTACAGTAATTACATTTTAAATGTTCAAATGTCTTCCAATATTTTAATATAAATATTATTTTATGTATATTAAAAAAAGTCTAAAATACAATATACAAGTATTGTTTAAAAAAAATATAGTACTATTTTGTATCTTTGTTGCGTTCCAAGCGATGAATATCCAAAGTTGCCGTATATTAATACAACTACAGTGCGAGTCAAAAATATAAGACCAGCTGAAAAAATATTAAAATAAATCATGGTCGATTGCAAATTTAACAAAATTCATTTTATATATGGAAAAAGGCATCATCGATGGTTTAAGACTTGTGAAAATAAAATTGAACGACAAATTGCATTCCAAATTGGAAGATCGAAAACCGTAGTGCACAATTAAATTAGTTTGAGAGAAAATTACGGCATAAAATCGAGTCCAGTGCGGCCAATGGCATAAACAAACGTGACAAACGGCGAGTTTTTCAGATAGTTGTAGACCAAAATCATTCAACAAGATATCTTATTGGATTTATATCAAAACCACTAAGTCTCTCAACAATTTCCCAGGCACTAAAACAAAATTTTTTAGCTGAATATTAAAAAAGGAAATCAGCACCGATTTTACAAATGGGTCTTAAAGAACATCGACTGAAATTCGCTGGAAAATTTATGAGTTGAGATACTGAATGGAGACGAGTGTTATTTAGTGATGAAAAGAAACTTAATTTTGACGAATAGGGTGGTTACCAATATTATTGGTATAATTTAGGAAAAGAAAAAGAACTTTATTCAAAACGAGTTCACAGAGGTGGCAGTATTATGGTCTGGGCTCGATTAAAGTTTAACAGGCATATTGTATTTGTAACTCATAAAATTAGCACTAAGGAGTATAAAAGATGCCAAAGCTTTTGATATAAATCCAATAAGAGATCTTGTTGAATGATTTTGGTCTACAACTATCTGAAAAACTCGCCGTTTGTCACGTTTGTTTATGCCATTGGCGGCCCTGGACTCGATTTTATGCCGAAATTTTCTCTAAAACTAATTTAATTGTGCACTACGGTTTTCGATCTTCCAATTTGGAATGCAATTTGTTGTTCAATTTTATTTGCACAAGTCTTAAACCATCGATGATGCCTTTTTCGCAGTCAAGTTAATTTTGGACCCCTTGGAATATTGAAGTTTCCAAATTTAAATTCAAATTATTCGAAATTTTTTTAATTGAAGGGCTATATTAATTCTATATATTGTTTTGAAATGGTACGAGTGTCTACATTTTACTTTTTATTAGATTAAATAGATTTAAAAATAAGGTCTCATATTTTTGACTCAACAAAAAAACTTTTTTAAATAAAAGTGAATTTTTTTGTAATTGATGAATTTTTTTATTAAGTTTTTTATAAATACTTTTTCAATTAGATATGTTTTATAAATATAAAATGAATTTTGTTAAA
The DNA here is from genome assembly GCA_023213315.1 of Euborellia annulipes. Taxonomy (NCBI): domain Eukaryota; kingdom Metazoa; phylum Arthropoda; class Insecta; order Dermaptera; family Anisolabididae; genus Euborellia; species Euborellia annulipes. Next base: position 75,398 of record JAKCPI010001826.1, on the reverse strand, counting down.
TTTGTAATCAACCATGATTTATTTTAATATTTTCAGGTGGTCTCATATTTTTGACTCGCACTGTATATGATACAAAAGAAGTGCTGTCGAATAGCAAAAGTTCTTCTTATCACAATAAATCAGTTGCATGAAGAGAAATAAGTTGTGAAATGAGAGTTCCTGTGCCAGAATTGAAGAAAAAATGACTGCTCTTGTCATATATATACTCTTTCATCCACCAACGAGCTGTTCGTTTTTTCTTGTATATAATACTGTGAATAACTATAAGAGCTGCGCTGCTGCTTTTCGAACACGACTGACTTGCATGTTGAACGATCAAACCCTGGTACAGGAAGGTGGATACAGTTCTCGGCGCGATCATTCATGGCACGCGCACCAGGAGCGAGTAGTGGATACACGGCTTTAGAATTAAAAATCTGGTGTGACTGGTCGCACAGCACACAACTTTCTCTTACCTTAGGTAATCGAAAGTTGTGTTCTGTGCTTGTCACACCAGATTTTTCGTGTCGACATATATTTTAGTTTCCGCCGATATATTAGAATTCAGGATGTAAAATTTATAAGTATGGGAAAATATTTATATTTTGTTATCATGGCAACCATTTCTCCTATCTTCTCTATGAGTACAAGAGTAAAGTGGTCTTCAGAAAATTTCAATGGCAAAATGAGAATATACATTTTAAAGAGCATCTAAAAAATAATTGATTTTTGAATTTTAAAAAAAATCGTTGGAGCGAATTTTGAGAAAATCGAAAAAAAACAGAAAAATTACATCAGTAAAGTATTAGTACTCTCTAAACGATTTTGATTAAAAGCTTATTTTCACGGCCTAGGAGGGTGCCTAACTTAAATATAAAATTTCAACCTCCTAGCTGAATTCCTTCATGCTTTAAATTGAACCCAGACAGACAGACAGACCATGTCGCGAAAACCACTTTTTTGGATTCAGGGGACTTCAAAACGTGTATATCCATCAAAATCTCGACATCGAATTTTTGACATGAATCCAATACTTTCTCTCTCTATATATATGTATGTATATTAACATATACATATAGCTAAGAGAAAGTAAAAATGTAAAATTTTGGACCGAAATCAAAAAACACTACCCTTTCATTTTGTTCCTTTATTAAAGTAAAAATTACCTGCAAAATTTTAGACCGATCGGACAACGTTTACCTGGCCCGCCAGAGAGTCAAATTTCATCGATTTCCCCTAAATTTGACTAGTAACATCTGTAACTCCTAGACGGTTGGTCCAGCAAAAAAAGTTCATCAGTGGTGGAAATAACATAAGTAGGGGGCTCCCCCCCCCCGAAAATAGTACGGGGTGGGGGAAAACGGAGGTCATATTTGGATTCAGGAGGTCATTTTACTTAAGAATCTGATGAAATTATTTCAGAACTCGAAAAAAAATTTCATTACCCCTATTAGTGTTTTTTGAAAATCAATGTGATGTGTTCACTTAACCATATTCGATTTTTTGCCCATACCATGAAAACCATTGGTTTTACTAAAAAATGTTAAAGGACTTTTTTTTAGTAAGTTTAATGCTCTTCAAAAAATTACTGATGAACTTTTTTTGCTGGACCAACCGTTTTAGGAGTTACAGATGTTAAAAGGGGTCAATAGTCAAATTTAGGGGAAACCGATGAACTTTGACCCTCTGGCGGGCCAGGTAAACGTTGTCCGATCGGTCTAAAATTTTGCAGGTAATAAAGGAACAAAATGAGAGGGTAGTGTTTTTTGATTTTCGACTTCACTTTTTTCGGACCACCCTAATATATACAGTTTTATATATCATTTTTCTCCAAGTTTAGTGTTATTAATTCTCCAACATGTGTTTTCCTATGATTTGTGATGTGTTTTTAGATGGAGGTAGTGTTGTTTGTGTGTTGATAGTTGGTTTAGTATCTCTGAGGCCTAGATCGTCTTACTATCAATGGTTGAGATTTTACTGTCTCTCTGATGTCGTTTCTATTCGTTTATCCCTTAACTTCTTATTTTCTTATGTTAATATATAAGTTCACTTAAAATAAAAATCAATTTATTAAAATATTCAAAGAATATCCTATATACCGTAGTTGGGGTACCGCTTTTATCGAAATTATAATCGTGCACTTCTTTGAAAGATGCTCTACAAAATAAAAAAAATTCATGGTAGCACTTGTAGTTCCAGAGATATTTTGACATGGACAGAGGACGGGTAATTATATATACAGTATATAATCTTTAACCCAGTTAATGTAATTGCCTATTTCAATGAAATCGGTACTTGCCCAATTAAAGGAATAAACAAGGCAAGTATTAAAATATTTTCAATATTTTTTTTTTCCAATCGTAATTTTTATTTATTTAAAGAACAAATTTATACTTCATTGAATTAGAAAGGTCCTGATTTCAATATTATTTCACAAATTCGGTATAACAAATATATAGTGATATTTAATGGCTAGAAATATACTATTGAAGGATGTGGAAGTGCAGGCAGCAAGAGTTTTTTATTTTCGGCTGCCTGCGCCTCCACATCCTTTAATTATATATATATTCCATTATGCCTTCAAATTTCTTAATATCTCAGAAATATATATATATATATATATATTCGCTCATTTGCTGCAAGAGTGTCATAACTCAAAATTTATATTTTTTCAGATGATAAAAACAAAATAAAATTGTAACACATTTTTATAGAAATTCGAATTAAATAAAAATGGTAGCTATACAAATCAATTCTTTAATATAGAAAATATCGCTAGTACACCTTCCTCAAAGATTCTTTTTAAGTGAAATGTTACTGTATTTGAAGTGAACACCGAAGTTTTAAGAAAATTTGCGATTCAAAAAAAAAAATGAGATATTTTGATGCGAGTATGAAATGCTCAGACATGTCTCCGTCAGGGAATAGAGCTTGTTTTACCAGTCCTTACTGTGCCAATAACTCAATAAGGGTGATTTTTGAATTATGACGTTATTGCAGCAAACGAGCGATATATATATATACAGTATATCAACTAATCTAATAAATTCAAAGAAGAAAACTATTAATTTTGATTCATAAATAATAAAATAAAGGGATTGAAATACAAGTATGGGCATAACAATATTTGGTCTCAATATGTACAGTGAGGGACAATATTAAGATCCACCCAGGCGTTTTCTACTTGTGATTATTTCATTGTTTTAAAAAAAAATATATTTTTTAAAGGAAACTCTTGCGCTACGAGAGCGTCAATAAGCGTATACGTGGGACAGATCCCAATGAGTGTGAATTAATTAGAGCTCGTTCACTTCAAGTGTGCGGCGCAACAGATCCCAAATAAATAGGATTGTAGCGATGTCGCGTCTATCCTTGTGTTTTTCCAATCTAAATTACTCTCGCCGGCAAAAAAAACTTCAACACTTTGTTTCTTCTTAATAAAATTGATGCAATTAATGATATTTAATTTGAGGAGATATCAATTTTATTTCTTTGCTTCCGAAAATGAATATCTAAAATCATGGTTTTTTGAAGTTCGGCCCCCAAGAACCCCAAATCGCCATTTTAGTGAAAAATGCATTTTTTATTTAGATTTCTCAATTTCTTCAGGACATATACAATGTTTGCTTCGAGCTTAGCTGTTTTCTTAGGGCTGGTCGTCCACTGGAAGCTTAAACGCGCGACCATTACAAGAGCGACAATAAGCGACACAAGAGTGGCGGCTACACGCGACAAGGGTCGTACACTGAACGCGGCTAAGCTCTGCATTTGATATAAAATATCTTATACATTTCTAAGTGAATTTAAAACAAACCCTTATCATTTTAATAAATAATTAAATTTAAATATAAATAAAAACCAAAATAAAAATGTCGAAATTTATTTATTTTTGCTAATTTTCAAAATTTTAAAATAATCTTATTTTGTCCCACAAATTGAATATCATTAATTGCATTAAGAAACAAAGTGTTGAAGTAATGGATTGAATTAATGGTTTGAAAATTCAAAAAGTAGATTCTTTTATATATATAAAGTGTTGAAGTTTTTTTTTGCCGGTTAGAGTATTTTAGATTGGAAAAACACAAGGATAGACGCGACAACGCGCTACAGATTCCATTTATTTGGGGGGCTTTTGGCAATTCATAACATTCGTCGGATAGCATGACTTCTTTCTCGAAATAGAAGTCATGATACTCGACGAATGGCACCCTAATGTATAGATATTTTTCTTGTGACTAGATGAATGTTTTATCTCCTTTTCCTACTCTCTAATTGCAGCCAGATCGATTCTGAAGCAGTCCAATCTTCTCTGACGAGATCTAGAGATCGATCCTCAATTGCCTTGAAGCCCAATGTCACCTTCGAGCTGCTTGATGCATCCATCCATCCGCAAGAGATGTCGATGTCTAGAGTCACCGGCTCTTTATTATCCCCACGATGTTAGCTTCTCTGTATAGATTCTCCAGCTCTCGAATGTACCGCCTTATCCATTCTCAAACAAGATCGAAGATCAAATTTAATAAAATTGCAAATATCTTTTTCTTTCCCAAATGGACCTGAAATTATAAGACATTAAAGAAAAAGTAGGATATTTTTTACTTTCTCTTACCTATGTATATATGTAATATATATATAGAGAGAAAGTATTGGATTCATGTCAAAAATTCGATGTCAAGATTTTGATGGATCTTCACGTTTTGAGGTCCCCTGAATCCAAAAAAGTGGTTTTCGCGACATGGTCTGTCTGTGTGTGGGTGGGTGGGTGTGTGGGTGTGTGTGTGTGTGTTCAATTTTAAGCATGAAGGAATTGAGCTATGAGGTTGAAATTTTATATTTAAGTTAAACACCCCCGGGACCGGAAAAATAAGCTTTTAATCAAAATCGGCCAAAGAGTACTAGTACTTTACTGATGTACTTTTTCAGTTTTTTTCGATTTTCTCAAAATTTGCTCCAACGATTTTTTTTAAAATTCAAAAATCAATTATTTTTTAGATGCTCTTTAAAATGTATATTCTCATTTTGCGATTGAAATCTTCTGAAGACCACTTTACTCTTGTACTCCATAGAAAAGATAGGAGAAATGGTTGCCATGGTAACAAAATATAAATATTTTCCCATACTTATAAATTTTACATCTGAATTCATCATACTGTATGTTCCGTACTGTCGGGAACTAAATATATGTCGACACAAAAAATCTGGTGTGACAAGCACAGTACACAACTTTCGATTACCGAAGGTAAGAGAAAGTTGTGTGCTGTGCGCCAGTCACACCAGATTTTTTTTTTGATATAATAAAAATAACCAAAAAAATTAATAAGAGGGTAAAAATGAGAGATGCAGCTAAGGTTATTTCTTTATTCAATTAATTCACACAGCTGACGTTTCGGTTCCGTGTCAGCTGTGTGAATTAATCGAATAAATAAATAGCCTTAGCTGCATCTCTCATTTTTACTCTCTTATTAATATAACATCTCAGTTATAAATTGTTTATGCAAAAAAATTAAGCTATCAGATTAATAATCAAAGGGGTCGTCCACATATTACGTAACGCCTTTTTTGAAGATTTTCTAGTCTCCCCCCCCCCCTCCATGTCACAAAAAAAGTATAAACCCCCTACAAATATTGTCACAACATAGAACTACCGCCCCCCGAATAAAATTTCTTTTACAAAATTCATATCATTTTACCCTTTTTTTTTTTTTTTAGTAAATTTTCCCTTTGAATTGTTATGTCACACCAGTGGCGTAACGTACGTCCCCGCAGACCCCGCAATGCGGGGGGCCCCCGGACCTTGGGGGGCCCACGGGCCGGGCCGGGCTAAAAAAAAAAACTGTATCTCCTCAGGCCTCCGGTAAAAAAGAAAAAATTTAGATTAAAAAAAAAAAAATTAATGAAAATTTGTCTTTGAAAGGGCCCGGGTCCTCAGGGCTCCGGTAAAAACGGAAAAATTTAGAAACAAAAAAAAATTTAATGAAAATTTGTCTTTGAAAGGGCCTGGGGCTCTCAGTGCTCTGGTAAAAATGGAAAAATTTAATGAAAATTTGTCTTTGAAAGGGCCCGGGTCCTCAGGGATCAGGGATATACTGTATTTTAAAAATATTTTTTGTAAGGTCTAATAATGGGGCCCGAAATAAAGGTTTGCGGGGAGGCCCAGCTAAAAAACGTTACGCTAGTGTGTCACACTTAGAGAAACCCTCGGGGTCCCATGACATAATTAGTAACGTTTTGTCGAGACCCCTCCCCCTCCCCTAAAGCGTTACGTAATATGTGGACGACCCCAAAATACTTATTCTACCACCAAAAAAAGATTAATTATACCCTAGTTGTTCGGCAAAGTTTAATCCATTCTAAATTTACAAGATTTGCTGTTAAAAACCTTAGGCTAGAGACTCCATAGAGTTCCCACAAGTAGCTAGGGAAATATCGGTCACTTGCAGCAAGGTCACAAGAAGACTAGTTGAAACTGGAGGTCGCCTAGTATCCAGAATTCACATTCTACAACTAAGCTTCTCCTTAGTCACGCAGCCTTCGGTGTATGTTGTTCCACTTTGGCTTGGGAGTGCCCATTTTTGTTCCGCCCGCCGCCCCGTGCGCCGATGCTTCGCCGCCCCGGCGCGGCCGACAGTCAAGCCCCCTCACCACGACAAGGTATGGGCACCAGTAGAGGGGGGTAGAAAAGAATAACTTTCCAAATTAATTATTCTCTCCTTATCTTTTCATCCCGCGTTGCGAGGTCTGCACTTTTTAATGATTTTAAAATGATGCGACTAGGAAGAGGCCGTCCCCTTGAACTGTCGGACGCCTTACAAATATAGAACGAAGAGACTGGCATGTAAAGAATTCCCAGCCCAAGCTCGGGTTGCTGATGGTTTCCATCTAGACACCCACAATTTGTAGATTCTGAACATGACTTTCAAAGTGAATTAATTTGATTTATAATCTCTCTATGTATGAGATAATATCTTCTTTACTTTTATATCTTCCTTTTTAATTTTCATTAATTTGGGATTTTCTTATGAACAACAATCTTTGTGGGGAGTAACATAGCCCCATGAATGGACGTGGTTCAAGACTTGGATATTTTTCTCTTTCATTTAAACTTCCAAATTACAAAAATTATTTATCACATGTACTCCTGAAGATGGGTTAATAGCCCGAAATTGAGTTAGAAATTCAATATTTCTTTCATTTTATTACAGATTTTCATGTGTATTCATTTTAATGGAGGTGAGTTTAATCCAAGAGGCCTTGACTTGGCACTTCAAAGTTCGGTTATTTAATTTCGTTGCAAGAAATTTTTTCTTCTTATTTTCACAGCCTCCGTTATAAATTTATTTTACAGTATAAAAGCACTGTCTTTTGATGTGAAGAGAGTATTAGAGTATATAAAGATATAATTTTTCCCAAAGTGAGTTGCTCATTAAAACGATATCCCTCCAAACATAAACATAGAATGACTTCTCATGTCATGTTTTATAATTTTGAAACACGCACTACAATTGTATAATGCATTGAGGATGGATTGCGTTTAGGCAATCGGAAATATTTGCCAATAAATTATTTTATCGTGAAAAGTAGTCGCTGGTTGTCTGTTCTTTCTGAATTTGATTTTCATGAGATACTTTTCCTATTCAGCGTTATTTTATTATTCATTCTGCCTCTTGATTATATAAATATTATTGAAATTACTTGCTTTTTAAAGAGATTAGTCAGGGATGATATAAATATGTATATATATATATTTATATTAATTATTTTGTGTTCATAAAAACTTCTATGAAATTGTCAATTTTCCACCGTTTACTGTTATTTCATTGATGGTATTACATTATCCAGAATATCAACCATCTGAAAAAATGGCATTTTAATTATTTAAATTTCAATCAAGAGAAATATTAATTATATATATTATTGAAAAAATTACCTTTCAGCATTTGCTCCTGTAATTTTGCTTCTAAAACAATTATATCAATATTATTCCGACTGGGAGGGTCCAAGGTCTTCAAAAATCACTTTGTTGAAGGTGTATGTAACTAAGTACATCAGATTTTCTCTCACCTTTTTTTTTGTTTTCCGACAATCATTATTTATTTATGAAAAATATTTAAATGAGTCAATTGTGTTATTAAACATGTTATAATCCCTGACCTAAAAAAAAAAAAAATTTCAATTAATCTTAATTCTAATCAGTTAATTTATAAGAATTTTGATAGTGTTCTAATTTATTTGTTTACCTCTAAATTCCCAAAAAAATTTTTTTTTTCTTCTCTCACTTTTTCACGCTCACATAAACACTAAATAAAAAATAAACACCAAAAAAAGTTATTTCAATTTACTACAACAAAAAGGTGTATGTAGTAAATAAAAATAATAAAAAAATAGAGTTATGAGTTAAAGGAAGGGTCCAAGATCTTCAAAAATCACTGTGTTCAAGTACCATGTAACTAAGCACATCAGATTTTCTCTCACCTTTTTTTTTGTTTTCCGACAATCATTATTTATTTATGAAAAATATTTAAATGAGTCAATTGTGTTATTAAACATGTTATAATCCCTTACCTAAAAAAAAATATTTCAATTAATCTTAATTCTAATCAGTTAATTTATAAGAATTTTGAATTAGTATTCTAATTTATTTATGTTTACCTTTAATTTCCCAAAAAATATTGAAAATTTTCTCTCTTCTCTCACTTTTTCACACTCAGATAAACACTAAATAAAAATCACACTAAAAAAGTTATTTTCATATAATACAACAAAAAGTGTATGTAGTAAATGAAAATAATAAAAAAAGAACTGTTACCGTAAACCGGGAGTCTGAATAAATCGTATCAGTGAGAATGAACGTGATTTTTTGGATTACGAGCAAACGAGTGAGGGGGCTAACGTGGAAGAGATCCTACCTAGCCTAACACAAAATACGAAGACAATAGGGAGAGTATTTGTAACCCCGTCTCCACCATCAGATCGGTGGAGCCCTCGGGTTCCTAGCCTCAAGGATTGCAATTTGGACCCTCCAGGCTATTCCTGGAGAAACTGCAACCTTCCCTGACTCAATTCACTCATAGAGCCACCTCAAACCCATCCTCAAAGATACTAAAACATATCAGACTCCCAAATGCGTCAACAAGACGTCTTTTCGGAAAACACAAGAACACTTGAGAACCTGGGGCTTCGATCTTTCAATTAGATCTGGCCTCTTCTAGTGGAATAAATCAATGAGAATATCTTTCATTTTAGCTCTCCGTTTGGATCCTAAAGAAACAAATCAAGGCATCCTAACAAAACGAACTAGCTATAAGATTAGAGTAGACACCTGAAGCTAACAACAACAACAACAACAATTATCCAACAGAGGCATAAAATGAAAGTATTCACGTTGATTTCTCAACTATTAGTTTCACGAGGAGTTGCTACAGCTTCCAAAAAAATCCCTCTCGTTGGCATGGTGCACCCTCCACCCCTCTATATTTAAATCTTTAAACTAGGCTACATTTAAGGTGTGAAAATAAATTTTCTAAATTATAAATATCCAAAAGTGAATACAATTAAATTTGTGTTAAAATAGCAATCATACCTTAAGGCCTGGGCACTAAGAAGATGATAATGAAATCCCGCGGCGGGAGAGGCTGTTTCTCTTCCTCGAGCGTTGCATCTGCAGGGAGGAATGCTAATTATATTTGGGGTCAGCTGAAAAAAAGAGCATCCTAAAAGCTAATCTAATCTAACCCCTTTAATATTCTTGCACCATGCTTAATACCTTTGTTCTGTTGACCCTCAGGAATCTGTAACAAAAAAGAAAAAAAAGAAATTAAAATCAGATCATTTATATATTTTTGGATTTATCTGTGTATATTTGGAGTATAAAACATTTACCTCCTGAGGGGTTGACGGTCGCTCGAAGCAGCTTGCCTGGCACTAGTAGAGCTGATCCAGTTGATGCTCGTGGTGCTGGTCGGTTGCACTAGATGAACGTTGAAACACTTAACACTGAACACTTAACACTGAGCACTGAACACAATTGTACTGGAGAAACACAAACCTGCAAAAGAAAAATTGTTTCAGAATTTATCGCTTAGATTTCTAGCAATCTAGTAAAAAAAATTTCCATTGGGATTTAAAAATATTTTTGTGTATCGAGGAAGGGGGTTCTTAAAAAATATAAGTTCGGCCCCCCCCAAAAAAAAAAAAATTAACTGGATAAACAAAGGGTGTCCCAGAACTCAAGGATAATCCGTTAAGTTCGAGTTAAGGACATTTTTTGAAAATCTGGAAAATCGCTACCTTTCCCTAAATATTTAAATGCTATGCCTACAAATTTTCATATTTTAATATTCTAATTTTAGTTACGGAATCCTGAATAACACTGTAATCGATCACTATTTAGAAAATAATCTTGAGTTTTATACTTTTTGAGAAAAAAAATATTTTTGCCGGATTTATGTGTTAAAAAATTTTGATGAACTAACTTTGACTCTTGATACCTCATAAAAATATGTAATAAACAATAATGGCAAATTATGTAAAAAATTAGCGAATTTAATCAAGATTCTAAAATGGTAGGGTAAAGTATACAGTGGTTGGCTCCCTTAAGCATTTTTATAAATTAGCGAATTTAATCAAGATTCTAAAATAGTATAACATTTTGTGCTTTTTTCTTTTTTTTAAATAATATTTGTATTTTTATGCGAAAAAAAGATATCAAGAGTCAAAGTTAGCTCATCAAAATTTTTTAGCACATAAATCCGGCAAAAATATTTTTTTTCTCAAAAAGTATAAAACTCACGGTTATTTTCTGAATAGTGATTGATCACAGTGTTATTCAGGATTCCGTAACTAAAATTAGAATATTAAATTATGAAAATTTGTAGGCATAGCATTTAAATATTTAGGGAAAGGTAGCGATTTTCTAGATTTTCAAAAAATGTCCCTAACTAGAAAACTAAGAGACTTTTATTTAAAATTTTTTTTTTTCATTTGAACACTCACGAATTGACCTATCACCTGTTCACGGATTATCCTTGGGTTCGGGCACACCCTTGATATTAGATGCATAATAAATAAACACCACTATTGAGGAAACCTTTTGGTTTCATGAAAATGGGAGATGAATGGACACCGAAACTTCTTGATATTCTGATAACAACAATTAGAATAGTAATATCGCTTATATTAAATATTTAAATAGAGATTCATTGTTAATTCAAGATCATTTCCGTCACGTTTTGTGTCCTCAAACTTGGATGCATTTTATTATACAAATAATGCATTTCTCGCAAAGGTTTTTATTAAAATCTTAGTTTGATCCTTAATGAATGTATCTAATTATAAAATGTAAATGTACTCACTTGCCCTGTTATCCATGTCAAGCCCTCTCTCGCACGATTAAAGGCGATGCTTAAAAAGATCGAGCAGACTAGCAGCCCTAGAAAGAAAAAAAAAGAGAGAATTACGAAAAATCTTCATCTAATAATATATATATACTATATATATATATATATATATATATATATATATATATATATATATTATATATATATATATAATATATATACACACACACAAACAGATAATTTAGTAAATATTTTTTTGGATATTTGGCATAATTGAGACAAAAAGTTTTATACTCAAATTTTACAAAAATATTTGGCTAATTTTTACTATAAGACGCCAAGCCATCCAGAATTTTTTTTTTTTAACAACTTGCAGGACCTAATTGGTTCGGTCCTTCGGTATGCAATTCGGTTTCCTTAGATTAAAAAAAATTAAAAACAACTAGAGAATGTAGAGCTAATGTCAAAAGAGTGAACTAGTAAGCCCGAGCTTGTCTGGAGTCTTATAGTAAAGATTAACCAAATACTTTTAGCCCATTTTATGAATTTAATTGTTTTCCCTAGGTTGCTCATAAACCTTTTAGCTTTTAATTAGATCCCTCTTGTCACTTTATATATATATATATATATATATATATATATATATATATATATATATATATATATTGGATTGGATCACAGTGACACTCATCATTATTAATAAATATTTCATTACATTTTATTTTATTTGTTAAACTTTGAGCTAAAAATTCTCTTCTAGCACAAATTGCATACAAATAATAAGAGTATGTAATTAAATAGTACTTGAAAATCACAGGAATACAGACCAAAGTTGAACAAATAAAATAAATGAGAAAAAACTTTTTTATTTATTAATGATGAGAATCAGTGGAATCCAATATATAAAAATGGGGATAAAAAGATTTTGATAAATCCATTCTCTTCTCTTTCAAATTAAAATAAGAGAAAGTAAAAATCATTTTTTATCTTAATTATAAAAATTGATTTTTCTAAAATATATATAAAGATAAGGATGTTAGCATTATTAATATTAGTTTAATAATTTTAAAAAGTGGAAAAGATGAATATTATCTGATTTCAAAATGAAATCAAAACTATTTGGAAATTTATTTCTTGACCTATCAAATTAAAGGAAAAAATATTTACGATTATAAATGCATCACATTAAGACTTCATATAAATTAATATAAATGCTATCAATTTAAAACAAACTTAATAGAAATGTTATTTAAATGTAAAATGCCTTTTATTAAAATTTTATTACCTGTAATTTGCAAGACCTGTCAGTCTGATTTTGGTGATTTGAAACACTATATTTAAAATCATTTCCTCACATTTATGAAAATAATTACAGAAATTAAATATTTAATAAAATACAATCAAGGGTTTATAAAATAAAATAAATAAATGAGAAATAAGAGATGAAAAGTTAAACTCTAGGCAACGAGTTTGGTTAACTCACACACATATATAATGATTTAATTTGTTAGAAATAAATATTACGTAATAAAATCATGCAAAATGGATTAATTATCAAGAGAAATAATTATATTTACCTTTAAAAAAGAGGATCCAAGCATAATTTTACCGGCAAATGTTTTACACACAGAGCACAAATTGACAGGTCAGAGATGCTGCCAAAATGGACGACCAACTCTTTGACAATTATTCATAAAAAAAAATTTCTAACAAGTGGAAAAAAAATTTTATAAAATTAATTATTCTAACTTTAAAAAATGATTTAGAATAATTTTTTATATAAATTTTTAATTTTCTTTTAATTTATTTTTCATTATAACAAAAAAAAAAAAAATGAAATTCACATGTCTGTTTAAAATTCGTATTTTTCTTATTTCAGAGCAATAAAATTATTTTAGAAACAAAATTAATTTTAAAAAATTCCATATTCCATATTTTAAAGTTAAGATAATTTATTATTTAAATTTTATTTTTCATATGGATTTTTTTAAATGAGATGCTGTTTCCTATCTCTGCCACCAGTTGTCTATGAAAATAATTCAAACCATTAACTTTAATAAATAAATTTAAAAAAAAATCTAATATAAAATTGATTTAAATGTAAAATTTGCATATTTTCTTTTCCTGGTAAAACAGGAGATGTGGTGGCCGATTTAAGTCTAGTTAGGGGGAGGGAAGAGTGGGGAGAAAGTGCAGATGCCGGCTGACCGCCAACAGCTGTTTGTGCGTGCAATTCAAACCAAACAACACAAATATTGTATTTTCATGCAAAAATGTATTTCTTTCATTCAGAATTTAATGCTAAGCAGCCGAGAGGTAAAAATAAAAAATATAATATATATATATACACTCACCGACACAATTAGCCGCTCAACAAATTCTTATAAAATTCGAAATTTATATCCTCAAAGTTTTTCAAATGATTTAAAAACGTTTCCCCAAATAATATTAAATACAGGTAATTATTTATTGAATTATTATATTACAAAGAAATAGAATGTATTATTGAATTCGGTGTGTTCTCAGAAAATAAAAACAGGGTGGGCGGTTAATTCTGCCGGTGAGTATATATATATATATATATATATATATATATATATATATATATATATATATATATATATAATTCTTGAGAGCAAAAAAATCGGCCCACCTATTCTTTTTTCTAAACTTCACTTATTTCAAGTTCTAGCTATCGGATTGGAGTTATTTAATTAACTTTGAGAACGAACATTTGGCACCCATTATTTCCAATTTAACATGGTTACAACACCCGAGGTTGATGCACAAGTTGTTGTTAAATCAAATGGTTCAACGAATTTACCAACGAAATAACGAGACTAGAACTTAACAACGTCACTCTGGATCTTGAAGACATCCAGCTACAACACACAGAGATGACCGTTTTATAACACTGACTGCAGTGCACATTCCTCGACTAAATGCACTTCAAGTTCAACTGCGACTACGGGACGTCCGGAGGGTGTTTGAAAGTTCGTGTATTCTCACGGGAAGGTTTCATGTACAGTAAGGGTCAATATTAAGTCCCACCCATGCGTTTTCTACTTGTGATTATTTCATTGTTTTATAAAAGAAAATGAAAATCTTAATTGGAAATTTTTTAGGTTTGAACCATGAAAGTTTCCATTAAAAAATATTTTTTTAAAAACAATGAAATAATCACAAGTAGAAAACGCATGGGTGGGACTAAATATCTTCACTGTACAAGAGCATAGACAACAAAGTCAGGAGAAAGTTGATTGGATACTTAAACATTAGAGCCGCGTTCTTTTCCCGAAGGAATCAAGTATGTCTCCAAGGCAATAATAAAAGTCAAAGTCTGCTGAAGCCCAGGAGAGCGAAATCGTCAATGTCGTATAAATTTGCACTCACCCAAGACTGTAGATAGAGTTTAAAGGTCTTATTCAGTCCATACAAAACAAAATATATCTAATTTATTTATTTATTTTTTTCTTTCAGATCACAAGTATCAACCGTTGTGGTGCAGGTTCTTTTCATTGAGAAAAGTTTCCCGGTACTTGCTTCCAGATCTCTCTCTCTCTATCTACCTACACCAGCAATTCATAACAGATTCTCCGAAGAGTCACTTCGTTTTCTAATAATAAAATCAGACAAATTCAGGACATATTAGAAGAAACTTTCACGAATGTGGACGTGTCGCGGTTCTTTGGTCCTTATAATCACCTAGAATAGTGATGAATTTCATATATAGGTAAGAGAAAGTAAAAATGAGTAGTTATAGGCGTTTCTCTACTAATTACAAAATCGCAGTCCCATATATTATATATACATCTTATTATTACTGAATAAATAATAAAATAATGACAATTTGTGAAGCGGCTGTTGTATTACAGCAATAAATGAGGGAGCGGGCAGCCAGGAAGTAAGCCTCTACGAAATGAAACTCAAGAGTAGTGGAGACAGTTTCGGCTATAATTAAATATCGCCATCCTCAGTCCATTTCCGAGGGTATGCACTCAAATGCCACTCCATTGAGCCAAATGTAGAGTTGTCAATTTGTGGGTATTTATTTACATAAAATCCTTTTATATATATATACCAAGTAATGCTAAATGGTTTTTTATATACGATACAGTCAGTTCAAGTTGCAAAAGTAATACCCACAAATTAACAACTCTACATTTGGCTCAATGCATAAATCAGCCCTGATAAAACAAAATAAAAAAATTAAAAAATTTATTTATAAGTAAAATTATTTAGTATCTGTGAGGTTTCACCAGAGGCGGCGCGTCCACTAGGCAAACTAGGCGACCGCCTAGGGCGGCAACTTGGAGAGGGCGGCAAAAAGGAAAAAATATAAAAAATTTTGGTTCCGCGGGCGGCACACAGGAAAAAATTTGGGTCCCGGGGCGGCAAAATTTTGTGTCTCTAAAAAAAAGGCAAAATATTTTTACGGGCGGGAAAAAATTTATGTTTCGCGGGGCGGCACACGGGAAAAAATTTGGGTCCCGGGGGCGGCAAAATTTTGGTTCCGCGAAAAAAAAAAAAAAAAAAATTTCGCAGAAAAATTTTTGAGATCGGGGAAAATTTTAAGGAGGGGGCGGCAAATTAAATTTTTAAAGTTTTTTTTGGGGGGGGGGCGCAAAAAAATATCTTGCCTAGGGCGGCAGAATAGCTTGCGCCGGCCCTGGGTTTCACTAAGTAATCACTAATATTTCAGTTCATCAAATATTTCTTTCATTTATAACTTAGTGAAACCTCACAAAGACCTATACTAAATAATTTGACTTGTAATATTCAATTAAATAAACTTCTAACACCTCAATCCTCAGTCCCCTGTCGTGTCCCATTTCTAAAATAATGAACCTTAATGACAAATAATTTTTTTTGGTATTATTATTGAGCCTGTTTATTTTTCAGAGTATTTATTGGTTTGGCTGACAAGTATTCCCAAATCGACTTGTTTCGGTACAAAATGCTTTCATCGGAGCCATAAACTGCAATAATAAAATTAGAAAAATTACAAATGAATCAACATGACGTTATGATTTTTCATTTTCATAAGGTTAATAAGTAAGTTACTGTGTCTATAAATAGTTTTTTTTTACGAAAAATCTTAGATATAACATCTTTTACAAAAAATTTTTACCAGATATATATGTATATATACTAGGCATGTATATATATATACAGTCGAATCTCGAAAATTCACACTTTTCAGCTGTAAACTTCGGTAAAAATGCTGAGTACACTAGATACACTTGATAACTCGAAATCTTTTTCGTAACAAGAGGGGGAGAGACCGTTCTATAATTCGAACTAAGCTACTTACCCTCTCTATAATTTGAATTTTTCCTAGCAATATTTACTCCTCATTTTCCGCGTAATGTTTCCCTCTTTTCAGCTCAGCTAACTTCCAAATTATCCTTAGTTTGTCACTATGAATGCAAGGCAGAAGTATTTATATATATATATTATATATTTTATTTATTTTATTTGAGGCTATATATAAAATTTATGTAAAGTCATACATATTTTCAAAAATATAATAAAAAATCTTCGAATTTTTTTCTTTCTTCTTGGCGATTCAAAAACTCGAAAATTTGAAGGCCATATAAGAAATATACGATAACTGTTATTATGAATATATATATATATATATATTGGGGTCCAGGCATTCTTATTTACCAATTATTTGAAATAAATAGGAATGGGGCCTAAATGCCCCATAAATGGTTAGATGACGAAAAAAGACCTTAAACAAATTAAAAAATAAACAAAAAACGGTCTCTCCACGTACAGAGTGTTTGGTAAAAACTGCTGGTTTACTTTCTTCATAAATCTTTAAGATTCGTTATTCGTTGAAGATTTTTTTAAAATTATAATATATTTTTTTTCATATTAGCAATTTTAATTACCTTCATAAGTAATAATATAATATTTACAAAGGTTTATATTATATGGGTAATTATTTATAAACGTATTTAAAATTGTTTAATGAATCTACTGTAGATTATATATATAAAATAAAGATATTTCATAAATCTAATTTTTGAAAATAATTATAAGAATGCTTTCTGGATGAAATTTACAGATGAATGACAAACTTGAAAAAGATGGTCTGCTCTTCTACTAACAGGAGTGCATAGGAACAGGATCATATAGAAAAAAAAAATTAATTCTCTTTAAGACAATAGCAAGAGAGATTCATCACTTCTACATCTCCTTTATAAACTCGAAAATAATTTCAATGGAAAATTCTTTTAAGGTAAGTATCATCTTATAAACATTGATAATAATTGGTCTTACTAAAAAATCAACATTCTAACCTTTTAATAATTATTTGAAAAATCGCATCAAATGTTAAAAAATATGACATATATATATATATATATATATATATATATATAATTGTCAAAGAATTGTAACTTGGGAAGTTACTTGTGCAAGGATGTTTTATGCTTGTAAATAAGAATAAAACTAAATTTAAAATAGAAACAATGTTTTTATAATTTTTTTGACCAACCATCCGTCTACGGCGAAGAAGCTGCAAAGTCAATTTAATTGTTAAGAATAAAACATTCTTGGCTACCAATCCAATTGATTTGAAACGTTATTTTTGCCGAGAGTAGCAGGATTTTCTTAATTTGACAAGTTCAAAACATTTCAAATTCAAAAAAAAAAAAATCCAATTGATATAAATTGTCGCATGAGACGGGATGCGAACCCACTACCCTTATATTTTAATTTATTTTTATAATAATTTAAAAAAATAAATAAAGTAAAATACAATTAAAAAAATGTTTTATTAACCATTTCAAGCTGGTGAAAAAAATAAAGAAATATTTTTTAATATTTGCTGTTTTAAATGATTTATAGTATTAATAATAAATCAACTTGCTAAGGTGATTAAAATTTCCTTATAATCTTCTGTGCAATATTCGTCTATTTTATCGAGTAAACTTTTATCATAGCATATTTCAAAATTAGTTCGGATATCTCCAAGATCGATCTCAGATCGAGCTACCATAATACGAATAAGAGTTTTATCATCCGTTCCCATTTTTGTCATAGATTCATGAAGTCGATTGGCGAAATATCCCGATTTATGGCGACAAAAACGTACAATAGCAACATAGCCATCTTCCATATCACCAGCAAACGCTCGTCTTACTGCATCTTCAAAAGTCTCACCAGTAAGTCGTTCATATTCTTGAAAAATATATCTCATTTGCATATAATTCCGAGTAAGTAAAATTTCATTAAAAATTGATTTCTCTGTTCCCCATTGTTTTGAACCTTCAGCCATAAGTCGTTTTGCGTCAGAATTAGCAGCAAGGTCATTAATTTCAAAAATTTCATCTCTTTTGGCGTTGCATAATGAAACTAAAAGATGTGTAAAATGTCCTGTCGTAGCTGATTCTAAATCATTTACCAAAGAATTTCTAAATTTGGTTTCATAAACCTTGGCAACTTTTTTGATACCATAATTGCTGAGTGTGCAGAGAACCTCGATGATAGCTCGTCTGTCTCTACCAGGATCATTGATGGCATCATGAATTTCCTGAGCATAAAATTCCGGTAGAGGTGTCATAAGAGCAATTATCGTCTGCTTGAATTTGCCATTCAATTCCTTTCTAAATTTAGTAACCAAATCCTCTCCATAGATGTTTTTGTACCTATTGGCGATCACAAGCCGTTGCGAATTTGATCTTCGCGCGAGAACATTGAGGATTGTTTGCTTGTTGATCACGAAATCCTCCAGTGCAGCTCGGATTGATTTTGCATCTCTTAGAGGGTCGAAATGTTTGTGTGGGAGCACTGCTGGCTGACAAGGCACAGGATAATATTTGGATATTTTGTCGAATCTTACAATAGTTGGATGAGAAGATAACTGACGAAATACTTGTTCTAATAATGGATCATAAGGCTTTTTGATATATGAAATTGAATTAGAAGGAATTAAACAGAATTGTTTAGGAAAAAGATTAGAGATATTTCTGGATTTGAAAATTTTTGACTCTATTTGAAATGATTTAGGGGGATTAATAAAAGATCGTCGAAATTGGCAGTATCGAATCCAATTGCATGGCTTAAGTTTACCTATGTTAGCCAATAACATACGGGCCAGATGCAATTTTTACCTATTTTTACTTTAATTTTTGGAAATATTTTGAAAGAAATTCGTTAAATTATTCATTTCTTCAATTACTATTAAATTTTTAAGTCAAGACATATTTGTTTATTTTATAGTGTTTGTTTATTATGTTTGTTTTCCCTTTTATAAATAATACTCCATATTATAATATTATAAATATAAAGAACATATATTAAATAGAGAGTTTAAAATGAAGAAACAAAAGAATTTTATATATGAAATATATTAATTATTCTGTTGGCGATCGATTTCTTCAAAATGACTTATTCAGGCCAGCATATAACATAATGCCAACAGAAATGGAACAATACATCCTACAATTATTGAATACTTTTCTTACAATATATATAAATAAATAACAATAGATGAAAGGGGCAGGCAGACAGCCAGGTAGTTGCTTTCCGCGAAATGAAACTCTGTTTAGGAAACAGTTCGACCTAAATGAAATAACGCCATCTTCAATCAACTTATCGAGAGTATGAACCCAAATGACAAGCATTGAGTCATATTGTGAAGTTGTCAGTTAGTGTGTATTATACATAAATTATTTGTATAAAATACAAAAGCAATGCTATCTGCTGTATATACGATGGTATAAGACTTATAGCTGATAGCATTACTTTGTATTTTATACAAATAATTAATATTTAAATTTAAATAATACACACTTACCGACAACTCCACAAATCAATGCTTTGACATTTGAGTTCACACACTCGCTAAGTGGACTGATGAAGGAGTTATTTAATTAAAGTCGAAACTGTTTCCTAAACAGAGAGTTTCATTTCGTGGATACTTATTAACTGGCTGCCTGCTCCTTTCATCTGTTATTAAATACAACAGCCACTTTATTTCTTTATATATATATATGTCGTAGACAGATCGTGAAATTAGACAGTTCATGAACTGTCTAGACATTTCATGAACTGCAGCCAGATCGTGTAATAGTCAAACAGTTACATGATCTGGCTAAAAATTTTAGACAGTTCATGAAATGCAATTGTGGCCTTAGACAGATCGTGTAATGATCGAGAATTACATGAAATGTCTAAATTTTTTAGGCAGTTCATGAACTGCCTAACAGCAGTTTTGCCGATGTTGTACTGTTCAGAACTGAAATACACATCTGGAAAAATCAATTTTTTCAATATTATTATTATTGTCGATTACTAAATTTTCCAAATCTTCCTCACTTTGTAAATCTTGAGTTAGTTAGTTAGTTTTCCAGTGAAAAAAGTTTCTATATCCTATTTAAAACAAATACTGAAAATCGATAACAAATTCAAACCGGGCCTAGGTGCATTTCATTCCATTTCCAAAACTGTCTTTTTGCAAACAAACAAATACTGTTCCAAAAGTACCTGCTTGCTAACATAATGATGAAGTCATTTCCAATACTTGCTAATTGCAATGAATAATAGCCCTACAAAGGCTTCCACAAAATGTATATTTTGGAAAACTTAGGGACATTTTTATAGTGCAGACCTATATTTCTACATTTTTTAATAATGATTATTGTTGGCTAAGCTGCTACTTTTATGAAATTTTCTTTTTTGTTTTGCTATGTTGATTGATACTGGCCAGTTGCATTTACAGTGCCAAAACTCGCTAAATTCGAAAGGTCCAATTCCAAAACTTGCTAATTACAAAAAACTTTTCCAAAAGCTGCCTAGTTGAATATTAAAACAGTTTATTACTGCTATATAGAAAATAATACGGACCTAAGCCTTGTAAATTGTGTTCCTAATTTATTTAGATTTAACATAACAGTCATAAATTAACTCTTGAGTTTAATAAAATACAGGTTTTTTTTTCGTTTCCTGAAAATTTGTTCCCTTTGCAACTAGACACTTTTGGAAATGGACGACTCCATATATATATATATATATATATATATTATTTAATAAAAAATAAAATATAAATATACTGTATATAATTTTAATTGTCTTTTACAGGTCTATTGTCCGGTAGGATTCCAATTACACTGAGTTGCCTTTCAGACTGTCATTTCCTGGTCATATATTCGTCATGCTGCGCTACGCTAGACCCAGCATTTAAAACACACCTGAAAATCGTTGCGGCAGTTTCATTTGTTTGTTGGCATTTACATGTCAACTTTGAAAGCAAATAACAAGACAATCTTGGTAAGTAAACTTGGACAGTCAGAAAATCAATTACTTCTAATATATAGAGATTGGCCATATGCTATAATATAGTATATATACTGTATATACTGTATTAGATATGAAAAATTTCGGGGGTAGGCCCCCTCGGCCTCCCCATATATACGCCCCTAATATATAACAATTAGCCACGTTTATTATACATTTTTTTTCATTTTTTCTCCTTTTACTAAAGAAATTTTTTTTTTTTTTTTTTCAGATAAATAACTTCTTAGTTCACTTGCTGAATAAGATGTAGAATTATCTCTTGAAGAGCTTGAGGATGCTTTAATTCAAAGCATACTTCCGTTGAAGGAACTTAAATTATCACATTTAATTAAATTATCTAGTTATATATACGTAGTATAGATAACCCTTGGTTAAGTTTCAAAAAAATTTAATTACTAACTTATGCGTGAAACGCCGAATTGACGAAATTGCTTGCCTATTTAAAACAACTTGCAATCCGAGGATTTTATTTAAAACATTTGGATACCAAATGGCTTAAATAAGAATGCCTGGACCCCAAATATATATATATATATATATATATATATATTATAAATACGAGTATCGTAAAAAGTCTTAAATGGCCTAAGTTGCCGAAAAGTCTGTGTGCATATGGGTGTTAATGTGAGTGTGAATGAGAATTAAGAGTGAGTGTTAAAAAAAACATCTTGCAGGGGTCCCGTCGTAGGCCTGTTTCGGTCCTTTGCAGTAAGGTTCTCCTTAGAAAAAAAAATTTTTTTAAACACTTTAGGGAACTCACAGCTTGGGTCCCAAAAGCTAATTGAACTGAAGCTGTGAGCTCATTATAATTGATTAAATTTTTTTTTTTTTAAGGAGAACCTTACTGCAAAGGCCCGAAACAGACTAGGCCAGGACCCCTCCAAGTTGTTTTAAATATTATATCGTTTTAATATCTGATTTAAGAATGTTAAAATTGGAGCTACTTGTGCTGACTTGCAATCTATAATTGACAATTTTGCATGACTCAAGGCGAGGAGAGTAATTTTATACAAATCTGGTGTGTAGGTCGCAGAACACACAACTCTCGGATTTTTGACATGAATCCAATATTTTCTCTCTCTATATATTAAGATATATTGAGGTAAGAGAAAGTAAAAACTGTTTAGGTATTATTATTATTATTAAGCTTACTGTTTAGATAGGGTTATCATATGTCCGGTTTGGCGTCCGGATTTTACTATAATATAAACTGAAAAGTATTGGTTTCATGTCAAAAATTCGATGTCGAGATTTTGATGGATATAGAGTCTATACGTTTTGAGGTCCCCTGAATCCAAAAAAGTGGTTTTCGCCACATGGTCTGTCTGTGTGTGTGTGTGTCTGTATCCAATTTAAAGCATGAAGGAATTGAGCTAGGAGGTTGAAATTTTATATTTAAGTTAGGCACCCCCCCTAGGGCGTGAAAATAAACAAAATCGGCCAAAAAGTACTAGTAGGCCTACTTTACAGATGTAGTTTATCAGTTTTTTTCGATTTTCTCAAAATTCGTTCCAACGATTTTGATTAAAATTCAAAAATCAATTATTTTTTAGATTCTCTTTAAAATGTATATTCTCATCTTCTGAAGACCATTTCACTCTTGTACTTCATAGGAAGAATAGGAGAAATGGTTCTCATGGTAACAAAATATAAATATTTTCCCACGTTTATAAATTTTACATCTTGAATTTTAATATATTGGCGGAAACTTTCGTTGTGTGCTGTGCGACTGTCACTCCAGATTTTTTTCTTACATTTGTTAAGGTTTTGGTCAGGTTTCCTTAACAGCTTAAGGCAAGGGCGGATACAAGGGGGGGGGGGGGTAAAGGGGGTAATTACCCCCCCCCCCCGAGATTTGAAAAAAATACCTTTTTTTTGCAAAAAAATTTATTTTTCACGTAAAATTTTAAAAATTAATACTTAAAAATTTGATTTGTATTTATATTCTGGCAAACAAGTACAGAATGCGCCTTTAAATTACTGAAATTAAGAAAAAATAGTGTGCTCTGCGACGAGTCACTCCAAATTACCCCCCCCCCCCCCCCCGAGAAACACCTCTGGATCCGCCCTTGGCTTAAGGCGAATGTCGGGATGGCTAATGCGACGTTTACTCCTGGTCTCGTGGCTTGCGTGAATTTTGTTGATAATTGTTTTTTTTTTTTATTATTATTTCTTTCGATGGAAATGCATGAACATGTTGATTGTTAATGGGCATGCATTTCTATTTATTTATTTATTTTATTTATTTTTTTTTCCTTTTGTTTTGTTGTATTTGTTATTGTATTTAAATTTGTATTGTGTTTGTTGGACCTAGCCACCGAGGACTGGTGCCTCTAAGCGGGTCGTAATAAATTGATTTATTTTATTTATTTATTTATTTTGGTAATTTAAAGCTGCATTCTGTACCTGTTTACCAGAAAATTAATACAAATCAAATTTGTACGTATTAATTTTAAAATAAAATGTAATTCCTAAAAAAAATATTTTTCTTCAATAAGGGATAATACCCCTTTACTCCCTTCCCCTTGTATTCCTTTTTAGATTATGACGTCAAATCTGACTTGCGCCAGTGCCGTGCCATTGAAAACCTGTGTGTTTCTTAAAGGGACATTTGCATGCAAGTCTGTTGTCCAAGTGTCATTACACACATGATAAGCCTTTTGTGATTGGCCGATTGTGTTAACCGCCCACCAATGAGAGCGCTTCTTTTAGACGGGTGTTGGCATCAAGTCTCTCTCTCTCTCCTTGCAGTTATCCCATCAGTCGCCATAATGAGGGCAAGTGTTTAATATCAAATCTGTGCTTGTTTGATCCAAAAAAAGAAGCTACCTTTGTTTGTGTTAGTTGAACCCACACTTTCTTCATGTATTGCTCATGTTTGAACATTTACCTGAACACTCTTCACACCTTAACAACTTGAGTGATGACTACCAACCATCTCAGCTGTCCTTCATAAACTCCATCCAAGGATTCCTTCAGAGCGCTTGCTTGCATCCAAATCCAGGTACCCTACGCCATCTTGCTTTCCTAATTTTTTTTTTTTTTCATTTACATATTAAAGCAAAAAACTAATTTTCCACACCTTTATTTATTACAAAATTATAGCCTATTGATATATAATTTTTTTTTTTTAATATTAATTGAAATTTCCAAACCATCCCATTCCCTTTTTTTATGTATAGATGGTATTAATATAACAAATATAAGTCTAATTCTCGAAAATATTTTATGGAAATGTTTTTTTTTTTTTTTTTTTTTTTTTAATAATATTAATTGTAATTATTTATTAATCGTTCCCGTTTATAAAAAAAAGGGGAGGTAATTTTTTCCCCTCCTTGACCTTTCTCTTTATTATCTCCTCTCTTTATCTCTACTGTCTCAACACAATTTCATTGGATCTTCTATTCCTCCCAAAAGTCATAATTTTTTCTGAAAATCTTAATTATTTTCTTTTACAATAATAAAACTTCTTTTCTTGTAATTATTCCAATTTGACTAAAATAATGCCATAAATCTAATAGTCCAAGAGCTGGCGACAGAAATGGGCAAGAGTTTTCTAGAGGCTAATATTTTCAGAATAGGTTGCATTTTAGTGATGGAAAGATACTCTAGAATCAGCACTTCCACTACCGGGGTCTTTGGCGTGAATAAGCCGGTAAAGTTGCGGGAAGATGGTTTTTCGCAAATATCTCGAAAACTATGCGGTTTACCGCAAAAATTCATCTATTCAAAAATAATCGAAATTAAATTACAAACAAAAATGGTCTAGTACATAATCACGCTAAAGTGAACGGTTCGGGAGATATAGAGGGGTAAAATTTGTAATTCATATAATGGTCGTCATGGTAACAAGATATAAATATTTCTCTATCTCACAAGGGCCTTTTTTTTTTAAACACATACTTTTTTCTCATTCACACTCTAATTCACACACACATACACACAGTCTTCGGCAAATTAGGCCATTTAAGACTTTAAACGATACTTGCATGTTTAAATATATCTATTGGGTTTGTTTAATTAGTCTCATGTAGAAGAAAACTTGTTGCTAATTATTGTATATTTTTCATGTCTCAGATTATTTGTACCTGTAAAAATAATTACCTATGTACAAATAAATAAATAATAATGATAATAATATATATTTTTTCAAAAACAATGAAATAATCACATGTAGAAAACGCATGGATGGGACTTAATATTGTATCTCACTGTACTTGTTAGGAAAGATAGGAGAAATGGTTGTCATGGTAACAAAATATAAATATTCTCCCATGTTTAAAAATTTTATTACATCTTGGGTTTTAATATATCGGCGGAAACTAAATATATCTCGACACTAAAAATCTGGTTTGACAAGCATAGTACACAGATTTTTTTTTTACTTTCTCTTACCTCTACATGTCTGAACCTCTACTTCAGGGCTGGATCTAGGGGGGGGGGGGGCAGTGGGTGCATGTGCCCCGGGCGGCAGATATCAGGGGGCGGCAATTAAAGAAAGATTTACTAAAAAAAAAAGGTAAAATGATATGAATTTTGTATAGAAAATTTTGAGGGGGCGGCAAATTAAATTTTGCCCCCTCCCCTTAAAAATCTCATAGTTCCTGCCCTGCTCTACTTGTCTTGCTTTTCCTGGGTGCCATCCTACACATATTTGTCAATTGTACAGCCATCACCTCACAATTATGTAATTTAAACATTTAGAGGCCTGCGGACCCCTTTTTGTAAAAAGTATTTTGAATTTTGTGTTTAGATTTGAAAAAGATTTTTTAATTTTTATTATAAATTTTTTTTTTTTTTTTTTTTAAAAGATTCACACTTTTTTCTCATTCACACTCACACTCACACACACATTCACACAGTCTTTTCGGCAACTTAGGCCATTTAAGACTTTGACGATAACCGTTGTAAGTAATATATAAATTGTAGGTTCAGGCATTTCTATTTAAGCCATCTGGTATTATAAATTTGTTTATTAGTATATATATATATATATATATATTTTATATAATAAGAGGTACAAAATATAAGAATTGGTAGGGGCTACGTCTAAATAAGAGTCTGAATCGTAATGAATTTTATTAATAATTTCGTTCTTTTTTTTAATTTCACTTCAGTTCCCCACCATGCCCGAGCACTTCCAAGGAAAAGACAATACAAAATGTTCCCAAATTAAAATATTAATAGTTTCTTTTAACATATGAACACATATACGGTTTCATTCCTTGCCCTTTGCTTTGAAATTTTTTTGTAATTTTCAATTTTAAAGTTCACAGAAAATGTTTTTATTTATTTGGTCTCAGTTTATTTTTCACACAGCAATCCTATTCTCTTTTAAATTTAATTTGTAATTTGTTCTAATGTCAAGCTAGTCCTCACCAACAACCAGTGGTGTTTCAGAGGTGTTTCTCGGGGGGGGGGGGGTAATCTCAGCCCGATGTAACATTGCTGACAATCCAGGCATTGCAGTTTATAAATGATGTTTTTGTGCTTCATTAAGGGGGTGGGATCCTTGTTGTTGTACAGGGCAAACAGGCCGTTCATTGGTTTGGATACCAGGCTAATTCCAATGTTATTCAAAATGTGCCTAATATTATCCGTTATGCCACCTATGTAAGGGAATGTGATATATAGAGGTCCGGACTGGGGATTGGTTGTATTTTTGCTATTTGGGATAAGAGCATTATTTTGAGTCAGGTTCGTTTTTTTCTTATTGGTAAGATTTTTAATTATTCTATTAACAAAATAAGGGGGGTAGGAGTTTTTTAAGGCCATGACTCTTATTTTATTAAGATTTTCAGGAATGTACTGATCGTCACATATATTAAACACCCTTTCAACATAGTAACTCAAGGCATTGACCTTATACGTAAGGGGTATCTGCGAGTGAAAGTTAGTTAATCTATCACTAGTGTTTGGTTTCTTGAATATGTTGAACTCAAGTTTACCTCTCTGCCCTGTACAACAACAAGGATCCCACCCCCTTAATGAAGCACAAAAACATCATTTATAAACTGCAATGCCTGGATTGTCAGCAATGTTACATCGGGCAAACAAAACGGTCGGCTCATATCCGAGTACAGGAGCATAAATACTCAGTTACTAGCGGCAAAGCCTCTACAGCTCTTGCACAACATGCCACAAATAACTGCCACCACTTTGCCTTTGATGAATTAAAAATTCTCCATTATGAAGACGACAGGCAAAAAAGAGAATTCCTTGAGAAATGCTATATATATCTCAATTCGACTCATGCTGTTAACCATCAGACAGACACTAAAGATCTTAATATGTACTATATAGCATTTCTCAAATGAAGGGGGTGGAATCCTTTTCTTATGTCTTTTCCAAAAAAAAACTAATTTAGACTCCTAGTTGTATATTTTATTATTATTTTTCCTATTTTATTTATTCTTTTATATTGTTGAATGTTTTTGTCTTTTTTCACTAATACTCACTTTTATAAACAAAAATAAGATCTTTTCTCAAAGTTTGAATAAAAAATTTTGAAAAAATGTATGAAGACAAAAGCAATACGGAGGTGCCATCTAGTGACAAATTTATAAACGAAG
This sequence comes from Euborellia annulipes, assembly GCA_023213315.1. NCBI lineage: Eukaryota > Metazoa > Arthropoda > Insecta > Dermaptera > Anisolabididae > Euborellia > Euborellia annulipes. Next base: position 47,200 of record JAKCPI010001826.1, on the reverse strand, counting down.
CTGACCGTTCTTTAAATAGATTAATATATGAGTATTATTATTTTTTTAATATCATTCCTGCATCAGAGCGGTCATCAGCTTAAAGAAGGCACCTCACAAAGAACATGTATGACGCCCCTAAGGCTTTTAAATAATTTTTGGACCAAGCCCACCTATAAAATCCTGTGAGTAATTTTTTGTAATATTATTTAAAAAATTGTAGTACTGTGTATTGCTCATCTCTATTTATCTTTTTGTTAATTAAATTGTTTTAAAGCGCGGCACTGAGGATGATGCATGTTATATGCGTCGAAATATTTGCCAAATAAAGGACGTCAGGTGGAGCGTTTAATCTGCTGGTTTTATTCTCCAACCCCATTGTCTATGTGTATTTTGTTAAAGCCCTACGGTTTAATAATTTTATATTATATGGCTCTCTATGACTCCAACCACTGATTAAGTCCTACAGCAAGTGGACGAAACATTGTCTGGGGTCAAATAAAGTTTTGTTTTAAAAAACTTTTTGACTTTTAACTGAACTTACTGGTCCGAATCCTATTGGAAATAAAATAAAATAAATACAACTGTCGTGTGAAACTAACCGTACCATTATAATTAATATCTTATATATATATATATATATATATACACAACCAACCACTGTCCATTTCTCACAGACAAACCCAAACCTCTGAGGCATCCACCAATACACCGACTTGGGGAGTAGGCAGATTGAGGCCCCGTAGTCAACCCAAACCGAACTCAATTACACACAACAAACCTTCCTCCAGCTCTCAGAGACCAATCCACGCCTCTGAGTCATCCACCAAATTGACCTGAGAACCAGGAAGACTGCGACCTCGTAAACAACCCCCTCCACCATTACCTCCTAACTTCCTTCTCTCTTGAAAATGGCTCCAAAAGGAGAGCCGAAACGTCGAGTAAATCTCAGCACCCCATGAGACTTAACCCGGGAAAACTTATCTTTGCATATATAGACTATATATTTTTATTAATTCAATTATTTGGAATGCTGCCATAAGGAACTCAAATTTATTTCTGAATAAACAAGGGAATGATAAGAGATACCATTCGATTTTGGGTAAAAGAGTATTTTTTACTTTCTTACCTCTTACCCCTATATATGAAATATATAGGAGAGAAAGTATTGCGATCATGTCAAAAATTCGATGTCGAGATTTTGATGGATATAGGGGAGAGAGGGGGAATGGCGTTCACTTAAGGAAAACATGGTGTATCTTTTAAATCATTTATTATAAATCCAAATTAAGATGGGTAATAAAGTCTTTAATTATCGAGTAATCAACAATTTAACACCAAAAGCATATATCTTTGCCCTATTAGTAGTAGGGAAACAATATTAAAAAAACATGTTTGAGCGGCATTGCCCCTGGCTTTGGGTAATGCCGCTCAGGGCATGGGGTAATAACGCTCAAATGTATTTTTGGAATATAACATGTAAGATACATTTTAATTAAAGAAATATTTATGAGATCAATCTTATACAATAAAAGTAAAGTCTACAATCACAAATTAGCATCAATTATTCCCATTTGGACGTAAGATTAGCCTTTTTCAATATAACAAATAGAGTAAAGTCTTCGATGTGAAATCAACTTCAATTATTATAATTATAATATAAACTAATTACTATTATTAGAGGTAACACTAATTAGAAATAGAAATATTTTATTTTTGGACACATAAATCACAGATATATCCATCTGGCGAATCCCACACTGAACACATAGCATGAGCCCACATTCCACAGATGGTGCAGCAATACCACAACTCGTTATTTTTTCCAATTTCTTCGCAAATAATACTTTTGTTATAATTTTCATCATCCACATTCAATTCATCATCACTGTCATCGTCACAAAGCTGCTCTTCATCTTCACAGTCTGAAAAACTTTCTAAGGGGTAATGGCGCTCAGATGAGCGGTATTACCCCAAACGGTAGTTTTATAATTAATTTGAAATAAAAAAAAATCATTTGCAATTGTTGAAAATTGATTACATTATCACAGAATAGAATAGTTTTACTGTCAGAAAAGTAAAATTAAAAATTTAATAAGCATTAAAATTTTGGACTTATCGACAAAAAACACGACACCGAAAATTAGATCAGTGCGGCCACAAACGAAGAAACTCACTTCACGGTCACATGACGCAAGCTGACTGTCCTTTTGCATTGTTGCCTGTTAGAGACCCCCTCCCCTTGCATTTCACGCTCCGTGGCGATTTGCTAAGTTTTATTTTGACAGAGTTACAGGGGTGAGCGCCATTACCCAGTGAGCGCCATTACCCCTCTCTCCCCTACATGTTTTGAGGTCCCCTGAGTCCAAAAAAGTGGGTCCCGCAAATTGGTCTGTGTGTGTGTATGTATGTATGTATGTATGTGTGTGTGTGTGTGTGTGTGTGTCTGTATGTGTGGACAGATTTTTAGCATGAAGGAATTGAGCTACCGGATTGAAATTTTATATTTAACTTAGGTACCTTCCCACACGCTCAAAATAAGCTTTTGAACAAAATCGGCCAAAAAGTACTAGTACTTTACTGATGTACTTTTTCAGTTTTTTTTCGATTTTCTCAAAATTCCCTCCAAGGATTTTTTTTAAAATTCAAAAATCAATTATTTTTTAGATGCTCTTTAAAATGTATATTCTCATTTTGCCGTTGAAATCTTCTGAAGACCACTTTACTCTTGTTCTTCATAGGAAAGATAGAAATGGTTGCCATGGTAACGGAATTTAAATCTTTTTCTTTTTATTAGATTAAAAATCAATTATTATTTAAATTCCCATTTTTTTAAAATTTATTTGTGTCTTTAATTGTTTCAAAGAAAACATAAATGTCTCTCTCTCACTTGCAAACATTATCGTCTGTCTCTACTCTTTTTAAATTCCCTTTCCACCTTATCTTCGCATAGGAACAATGTTAATTTCCTATAGGGATTTGTATGTTAATTTCGATTCAAAAGGGGGTCCCCTTTAGAACTTTTTAGGCATTTAAAATTTTTTTTCCAATTCTTATGAAATTTTGTATTTATTTACGATTCTATATTGTGTATAAAATGTCCAAATATGAGATTAAAATTTTGAAAAATAACCATAGTTTATTTGAAGCAGTCAACATTTAAAATCCAAGTTTGAAACTAAGGTGCTATCGGAAACTAAATATATCTCGACACAAAAAATCTGGTGTGACCAGCACAGTGCGCAACTTTCTCTTACCGAAGGGTAAGAGAAAGTTGTGTGCTGTGCGCCAGTCACACCAGATTTTTTTAAATTGTAGTCGGGCACTTCTTGTAAATGAAATATATTTAAATATTTTCTACAAATCATAATTTTATAATTTTAAACATTAATTTTTTTTTGTCTCAAAAGGGCTTATGAAAATATTGATTACAATAATAAACAATAAGAGAACATGTTGGATATACTGTATTCAGTGGCGGATCCAGAGGTGTTTCTCGGGGGGTAATCTGGAGTGACTGGTCGCACAGCACACATTTTTTTCTTAATTTCGGTAATTTAATGGCGCATTCTGTACTTGTTTGCCAGAATATAAATACAAATCAAATTTTTAAGTATTATTTTTTTTTAAATTTTACATTTAAAATACATTTTTTTTCGAAAAAAGTATTTTTTTTAATCTGAGGGGGGTAATTACCCCTTTACCCCCCCCCCCCTTGTATTTGCCCTTGACTGTATTATATATATGTAGATAAACAAAAATTACTCAATGAAATGCAGGAGTGTTATTTTAATTCCAATCCCCTTTTTACTTTCTCTTACCTATATGTATATGTTAATTAATATACATATATATATATATAGAAAGTATTGGATACATGTCAAAAATTCGATATCGAGATTTTGATGGATATACACGTTTTGAGGTCTCCTGAATCCAAAAAAGTGGTTTTCGCGACATGGTCTGTGTGTGTGTGGATCCATTTTAAACATGAAGGAATTGAGCTATGAGGCTGAAATTTTATATTTAAGTTAAACACTCCCTGGGAGCGTGAAATAAAGCTTTTAATCAGAATCGGCCAAAAAGTACTAGTACTTTACTGAAAATTCGCTCTAACCATTTTGATTAAAATTTAAAAAATCTGGTGTGACTGGCGCACAGCACACAACTTTCTCTTACCCTTCGGTAAGAGAAAGTTGTGCACCGTGCTGGTCACACCAGATTTTTTGTGTCGAGATATATTTAGTTTCCGATAGCACCTTAGTTTCAAACTTGCATTTTAATTATTGACTGCTTCAAAATAAACTATGGTTATTTGTCAAAATTTTAATCTCATATTTGGACATTTTATACACAATATAGAATCGTAAATAAATACAAAATTTCATAAGAATTGGAAAAAAAAATTTTAAATGCCTAAAAAGTTCCAAAGGGGACCCCTTTTGAATCGAAATTAACATACAAATCCCTATAGGAAATTAACATTGTTCCTATGCGAAGATAAGGTGGAAAGGGAATTTAAAAAGAATAGAGAGAGCGATAATGTTTGCAAGTGAGAGAGAGACATATATGTTTTCTTTGAAACAATTAAAGACACAAATAACTTTAAAATAAATGGGAATTTAAATAATAATTGATTTTTAATCTAATAAAAAGAAAAAGATTTAAATTCCGTTACCATGGCAACCATTTCTATCTTTCCTATGAAGAACAAGAGTAAAGTGGTCTTCAGAAGATTTCAACGGCAAAATGAGAATATACATTTTAAAGAGCATCTAAAAAATAGTTCATTTATGAATTTTAAAAAGAAATCCTTGGAGGGAATTTTGAGAAAATCGAAAAAAAACTGAAAAAAAGTACATCAGTAAAGTACTAGTACTTTTTGGCCGATTTTGTTCAAAAGCTTATTTTGAGATTCTTCAAAGGTACCTAGCTTAAATATAAAATTTCAACCTCCTAGCTCAATTCCTTCATGCTAAAAAATCGTTACACACACACAGACACACAGACACACACACAGACCAATTTGCGGGACCCACTTTTTTGGACTCAGGGACCTCAAAAACATGTATATCCATCAAAATCTCGACATCGAATTTTTGACATGATCGCAATACTTTCTCTCCTATATATTTCATATATAGGGTACGAGAAAGTAAAATTAATTCAAATTTTTTTAGATGTTCTTTAAAAAATATATCATTAAAATCTTTCGTGAAAATTGTTTGAAGTACACTTTACTAATGTATTTTAGATTTTTACTTATGAAATGCAAGTGGTCAAGTTTGGAATTAAGGTGCTATGGGAAACAAAAATATATCTCAACACATTAGTTTAAATAGAAGTATTGATGTATTGCTATCCCTTTTTATATACAATGAATTAAATCATGGTCCAAAATACAATTACTATTGAAAGCCAAAAATTTGAAAATTATTTGATGATAAAGCTCTCTGATTTAGTTGTATTCAAATTTGTTCTTGTTTGATCATACTCAATTGTTTATATTATAAAACATGAACTGTATTTACTATTCCTTGTTGTAGTACATGATTAGCATTGCGGTCGCAGTTTAATTACCCAGCTTCCAGTGTAATGGGGTTTATTGAAATTATTATCCAACATAGCCTTGTTAATTGATCATTTCCTTTCTGGACCATCCCATCATCATCAACATCATCAGTGGAATTCAATCAGGACAATCGCAAGTTTAATTAAAATCGGATAGAATATCTTAAAAGAACATGCAAATTCATTTAGCACAAGAACAATCAATCAACTGACAACTCAATCAGCAGTGCGGCTTGATTGATAGACTGATAATAAGCATTTGCAAATTGAAACTATAGTTTTATTCTTGCTAGTAAGAATTTTTATCTCTTTGAGTATTAACATAAAATTTTTCTATTTAATTTATTTAATTAAGGGGCTTTAGGAGGTAGATGTTACGCGTGTTTTTCCCGATAAGAGGGCGTTGTGTGTCTTAAAAAGTAAGCCGAAATAAAAAACATCTATTATAATAGGTTCAGCCGCAGGAGGGCCCGAGCCAGCTGCAGGGGGGGGGGGGCAAAGCACCCCTGTATAGACGCCAAAAGCGAGCAACACAGCTTCTCATAGTTAAGAAAAGGCGGCGGACCCGAGCCAGCTGGAGGGGGGTCCAGGGAGGCAAAGCCCTCTGTCTAGACGCCAAGGCAGGTGGCACAGCTAGTATACGTATATAAATTTCGTTATAAAAACTTAAATCTAGTGAAAATCTTTTTCGAACCCCTTTATTATTACAATTAGTAATTGAAGAAAGTTAAGTGAATTGAAAAATTCGTTTCATTGATGAGGTTGACAATTAATAATCAGAGCTTGCAGCTACTCTCAACGGACCAAGGTGTAGTTAGGTTATTAATTATTATTAGTTATTTAATTTTCTCTAATAACCTAACTACACCTTGGTCCGATGAGAATAGCTGCACGCTATGATTGTTAAGCGAATTATTAGATATTACTTCATGTACCCGAAAAAAGATATAAGGAGGTGCCGCCTAATTTGCTTTCCAACTGAGTTCATATACCCGAATGTTGTGCTGTGTTCTAGTGGTAAGGGCACACTGAGCGCAAATCTGTGGATCCGTGGTTCGACTCCCGGCGGCACCCCTTATAACTTTTTTCGGGTACATGAAGTAATATCTAATCATATAAATCTCCGTTTCGCGGCTTACCTACGCGATATATATAATATCTTAAATATTATATATAATTTCTTATTTACGAATTATTAGATTGATTTAATTAGAGTTAATCATGGGCGCAACTAGAGAATTTGGCTGGGGGGGGCATGGGACCAGCTATCCTCAGGAAGACCTGGAAAGCCCCATATTTTCTCAATTTCTCTTGGGGCAGCACCCCTAGTTACGCCCATGATGTTAATACCATGGGGAACATAAACATTTGCACCCTGGCCAGTTTGAAAGTTGCCTACTAGTTAGGCAGCCCAATTGACTCACCACAACATATGCACTGTCTGTGTGAATTTACCTAAGGTAGGGTTCTGAGGGTCTTTTAAGACAGACCATAAACCAACCCTTTGGACAATAGATAAATTTTAAATAGAAAATTTGCGAATTGCTCTTCTAAACACCAAAAAAAAATTAAATTTCAATTTTTAGCTCTTAATGTTTGCTTTTGTTTAATTCGTAGGGCCTACAGGGGGTTGGAGAAAATAAAAAAAAAAACCTCAAAATGTGTGACTTTTTTCAGTTTTTCGCTTATATCTTGTAAGCTAAGCATATTTTGTGCACCATAATAAATTAGAAACAGTATAAAATTGGATAAAATTTGGATGATAAAACGAATTTTCAGACCCAATATTAACCGAGATTCGGCCTATCAAAGTTTCTTTTTTTTTTCATTTCGAGATACTTGGGACTTTTTTCAGTTTTTCGCTTATATCTCGCAAACTAAACATATTTTGTGAATTTTAATACATGACAAAGTTGTAGAGCAGTGGTTCCCAACCTTTTTTGATGTGCGGCCCACTTTTTCAGTAAAAAAAAAAAAACGCTGAGGCCCAGTGTATATATATAATTTTATATAAATATACATAATTTTTATCTTTTCTAAGACGTCCGCGGCCCAGTTCCAATCAGCTCGCGGCCCACAACTGGGCCGCGGCCCACGGGTTGGGAACCGCTGTTGTAGAGCATTAAATTTGCTAAGATTGGGTTATTAAATCGAATATTTAGACCCAATATTAACCGAGATATGGACCATCAAAGTTTTTATTTGTTTTACATTTCGAAGAACTTGGGCTAACTTTGATCGGCCGTATCTCGGTTAATATTGGGTCTACATATTCGTTTTAACAACGAAATTCTAGCAAATTTAATGCTCTACAATTGTGTATTGTACTCTGGTGCACAAAATATACTTAGCCTAGATAGAAAACAAAATAAAAACTGAAAGAAGTCCTAAAATTTTGAGGTTTTTTGCAACCCTCTCTCCCACTCCCCCCAAGTTAGTTCATGGTCCAAATTATATTTCATATAGGGTAAGAGAAAGTAAAATATAATAATTTACTCTAGCTAAAAAAAAAATTGATTTATAAATACCCTAAAAAATATTGAAAAAATATACACAACTTTTGATTACCGAAGGTAAGAGAAAGTTGTGTGACAGTCACACTAGATATTTTTTTTTTTTAATAAGAATATTTTAACGCCCGAGATATTATTATAAAGGTCTATAGATATCGGAGAAATTTTATTAAAAATTGGGATACAAGTTTCGTTCAAATTTTGAAATAAGTTAATTTTTTCCAAATAACAAGATGAAATTAATAAAAAAGTTGAAATTTTATTAATTTAAGATCAAATTTATCCGATATGAAAAGGCTACGCTATATATTGTTAAAAAGGGTTGGTTTATGGTCTATCATAAAAGAGGCTCAGAACCCTATCACAGGTAAATTCACACAGACACTGCATATGTAGTGGTGAGTCGATTGGGCTGTCTAACTAATAGGCGTCTTTCAAACTGGCCAGGGTGCAAATGTTTATGTTCCCATGGTAGTAGAATAAACAGGAAAACAAGGGAATGGCGACGCCCTTTTCCACGACCTCCACTTTGATTTGTCAAGATTTTAATTTTTTTTTTTTTTTTTTTTTTTATTTAAGGTCTTTTTCGGCAGCGAAGGCCATTTAGACCCCTTCTCTATTATTACAATTGGTTTGGTAGCCAATCTTATTATTACAATTGGATTGGTAGCCAATCGAATTGAAATAAATTTCGCATGAGACGGGATGCAAACCCGCGACCCTTGGTACAAAAGGCCAGCGCGCTAACCATCACACCAAGGCCCAAGGGCGAGATATCATTATATCAAAAAGTTGTTTTTTTGAGATTTTTTGGAGGAGGAGAAGAAAATAAAATGTAATTAATAAATTTTTAAAAAGACCGAGGGAGGCTATCTTGAAAAGCTCAACAACTAAGGAGGTTCATCCTGTGGACACGTGAGTCGCTACTATTCAAGAACGCCTTGTAGTTATGCAATCGCTTTCTAAAACTGATAGTATGGTTGCCTATTTTATTATTGTTGGGGAATAAGGGCGCTTTAACTACCAGGGCTATGCGCGCCACTTTCTGATGGATACCCTTTGATCGTGTTAATGTTTCCTACAAAAGGACTAGACAGGTCCTAAACTTAATTTCCAATAAGTTGCCTATTTAATTTCTGAGACAACACATTTACATATTTATGGTGGATTATATAAAATATAATTTTTCTTGTCAATTGTGCAGTAACATTAAATTAAAATTAAATTAAAAGTAACATTAAATATAAATTAAGGAGGTTCATCCTGTGGACACGTGAGTCGCTACTATTCAAGAACGCCTTGTAGTTATGCAATCGCTTTCTAAAACTGATAGTATGGTTGCCTTTTTTATTTTTTTTGTTGACGTTTCGAGGACACATCATCCTCTTCAGCAGGACATGTGATCATGTGAAATGGAGACAGAAAACAAAATAATATTTAATTCCTCTTGGCAGAATCATTAATTTCTGAGACAACACATTTACATATTTATGGTGGATTATATAAAATATAATTTTTCTTGTCAATTGTGCAGTAACATTTAATTAAAATTAAATTAAAAGTAACATTAAATATAAATTAAGGAGGTTCATCCTGTGGACACGTGAGTCGCTACTATTCAAGAACGCCTTGTAGTTATGCAATCGCTTTCTAAAACTGATAGTATGGTTGCCTTTTTTATTTTTTTTGTTGACGTTTCGAGGACACATCATCCTCTTCAGCAGGACATGTGATCATGTGAAATGGAGACAGAAAACAAAATAATATTTAATTCCTCTTGGCAGAATCATTAATTTCTGAGACAACACATTTACATATTTATGGTGGATTATATAAAATATAATTTTTCTTGTCAATTGTGCAGTAACATTTAATTAAAATTAAATTAAAAGTAACATTAAATATAAATTTTTTTAGGACATATTTCATAAAAAATAGTATTAATTATAGAATTGAAACAATATTCTGTGCTTAACTCAATTTTTAATTTTTTTTTGCCGCTTGACACACTATTGCATAACAGGGTCCATATATTACATATATACATATATAAGAGAAAGTAAAAGGATATGAAAATTTTTTATCATTTTAAAATAAATTAATTGCTAATTATTTTTCTCTAATTATAGCTAAAATGATAAATTGAATCTGAGAATTTTGCTATTCGCTCTCGTTCAGTGCTAAATGATCTAACGAGAACAACTTGACGCTTAATTACGTGTCGTAATATTAAGACACATAATATTATATTCCGTTCAATTCGAAATAAGCGCCCCCATCCCCCATCCCCCACCCTAATATAATATATTTGTGCGGTGGAGGAGGAGGGTCTCAAACGTCAACCTAATAACAAATTAATCTTGGGGTACCCCTCAAACAATTTCATCTGATTATTAGCTCATTTCACGTGCAGCTGACATTTCCCAACCCCCAAAAGGTAGCTCTCCTCCTCCCCCACACCGACCTACCAACGCCATCGCCTCCTCCTCCGTTTTCCAAAAACCCTCGTCTCTAAGGATAATCTAAACAGGCTACTGATTAGAAAGAAGCTTGCTGTGGCAAAGCAATCAAGCGCCAAAGGAGTTAATTAGAAGTCCCCCACTCCCACCCCCCTCCTTGTTGCGAGTTTTCACTATTATATATATATTTATATAAAGTCTGAATAGCTAACCAATCATTGGCAAACTAAACTGATTTAGACTTGTATAACCAGATAAAAGAAATAATATACGAGAACTAATTTCATAGATTTTATCTAAGTAGAAAAACAATAATGTAATCAAAACAAGATAAGAGAAAATTTTTTAATTAACCTTTTTTTAAACATTCATTTATTAAAAATTAAGGAAATTTTTCAAAGCAAATGTTAATAGATATGAAGAATATACTGATCCAAAGAATCAACCGTCAAGATTATAATTTTGAATAATATTTATTGGCCCACTAGTTTATTAATTTAACTGTCACTGAAATTCCTTCATACATAGTATCTTAACAAATCACAAGAGAAGAATGTTTAATACATTTTTGAAAAAAATTTGGTGTGGCTGGTCGCACAGCTCACAACTTTCTCTTACATTCGGTATACGAAAGTTGTGTTCTGTGCTTGTCTCATCAGATTGTTTTTGTATCGACAGATATTTAGTTTCCGCCAGCATATTACAATTCAAGATGTAAAATTTTTTTTTTTTTTAAACATTCACACTTTTTTTCTCATTCACACTCACAATTACACACACATTCATTCAGTCTTTTCGGCAACTTAGGCCATTTAAGACTTTTGACGATAACCGTTATGAAAATATATTATTTAGGGTCCAGGCATTCTTATTTAAGCCATTTGGTATCCAAATGGCTTAAATAAAATCATCGGACTGCCTGGGGTCCGAACCCGCGACGTTTGGTATACGAGGTTAGCACGCCAAGCCCCGAGGGCGATGTAAAATTTATAAACATGGAAAAATATTTATATTTTGTTACCACGGAAACCATTTCTCCTATCTTTTTTATGAAGTACAAGAGTAAAGTTTGCTTCAAACAATTTAGAGAGCAAAATGAGAATATACATTTTAAAGAGCATCTAAATAATAATTCATTTTTGAATTTTAATCAAAATCATTAGAACGAATTTTGATAAAATCGAAAAAACTGAAAAAGTACATAGGTAAAGTACTAGTACTCTTTGGCAGATTTTGTTCAAAAGCTTTGTGTCACATGCCAGAGAGGTGCCAAAAAAATAAACAACCCTTGTAATCCTAATTTCACTTCTTCGTTAAGCCTTATGCCGAACTTTGGGTATCAACTAACTACGATCTGGGCTTTTATTTAATCATATGATTAGCTTAACAAAGTGTAAAAAGATTCGAAAGTCATAGTCAATTAGCTTATCCGAGTGATAAAGTTTTTTTTTTTTTTTTTTTTTAAACATTCACACTTTTTTCTCATTCACACACACACATTCACACAGTCTTTTCGGCAACTTAGGCCATATAAGACTTTGACGATAACCGTTATTTGTGAATTTTTCTATTTAGGGCCATTTGGTATCCAAATGGCTTAAATAAAATCATCGGACTACCTGGGATCCGAACCCGCGATGTTTGGTATACGAGGTTAGCACGCTAACCTCTACGCCAAGCCCCGAGGACAGTGATAAAGTTAATTATATTTGAGACAACCAGTCCTAAGAGTATAAAACAAATAGAAACATTATCTTAAAAAAAAATAAAAAAAAAATGTTTTCAAGAGACTAGTTTACCTCTCCTAGGGAGGTTGACGTCCCCCAGATTGAAATACCGTAATGGAATATAAGCTTATCTGTCTTGTTATTCATCAAGATATTGAAACAAAAAAAATATATTTATTAATAATTTTTCTATACCGCTTTCCAAACAAAAACCTTTGTACCAAAAAAAGTGGTATGGAGATAATAAAAAAGTTTTTCTTAAATATATTTTTATTTTATTCCAAGGATTTTATTAAAATCCATTTGTCTCGTTTAAATTGTAATTGGTCTTGTAGAAGAGCGGTCACAATCAGCTGCACCCCCCACAGGGCTCTAATTAAGGGGCGCAGGTAGCATCAGCCGAGTGACGTCATCATAGTCCTTTGTCTTCTTGGATAAGGAAGCATTAATCGCTGGGCCAGAGGATGTCAAGAGCAGATCCGCCGCTGCCCTATGTTTAGATTACGTTTCTTGACATCATAACCACCAGACCCTTTTTTATGACGACGTCTGCTCTCCCTTTTGCATCAAACCCAGAAGGGAAATTCAATCCTATTATGATATTAATTGCTGTATTGATGACTTATCTTAGTAATTTGTTATTTCAGTCAATCAAACTGGAAATAAATATATATAAAATCTAACCACACATAACACAACTTTTTCTTAAGTAAATTTAAAAAAAATTATTTTTCGGCATCTGGAGCCATTTTCCTGGTCTCTATTTATTTCAATTGATTGGTACTCAATTCAAATGAAATGAATTTTTCAACTGGGACCGGATACGATATCTATAAATAATAAATAATAAAACATATCTACTTGTGTTAGGGGGAGTCAAACTCCGTTTGTTTACATTTTTTCCATTTCAAGAGAGTGACGTCATGGAGCTCCTCCCTTTGTAAAAAATCGTTCGAAACAAACAATTTATAAAAATTTATACACAGCATATTATTAATAAAGCAGTATAAATACCAGGGTCTAAATTAGTTTAGTCCGAAACTATACAATTTGCAAATAAAACAAAAAAATGTGAACTAGGTTATAAACAGTCAACAAAGCCGCCAAATAGAAAAATACAAGCAAGGAGGAGCTTCATGACGTGGACCAATCAAAAACTGTAACCTGAAAATTGTTTGTTTACTAGTTTCTGGCCAAACTGTGAATTTAAAGACCTTGCTTGTGTTTTTATTTTTTATTTACATAATTACATAATTAAAACCATACCTTTTAAAGTTCAAATTTGGATTAAAGAAAAATCAAATTGGAACTAAACAATTTCAAAATGAGAATTATTATTATTAAATTTAAAGACAGCACTCGGGACTTGATGTTATTGCTAGCGTGCTTGTCTTCTATATGGGTCGCGGGTTTGGATCCCAGGCAGTCCGATGATTTTATTTATGCCATTTACCAAGGGGAAATAAATAAATATGCCTGGTTCCCAAATATATATACGTTTTGGCCCGAGGTCTAGGCCATCTTCAGAGCCGACTGGTAATAATCTAATGATCTGATTTCAAAATAAATTTCCCAGCAAGAGCAGCTGGAAGGATATTCAACGGGGAGACAATATAGGTTTATTATATAAAACATTCTTGTAATATTTATACATAGATCCGTATTTGCCCATCAGCCTTTATATACCAAAGTCCCCATTGTGTATTAAAACAAAAGAAAGCCTTAAGACTCAAATTTTAATAAAAAAACCCTTGCTTGTTAGATCAATTTCAATCTGAAGAATAGTCAACTAATTTTAATTTGCTTTTAATTAAAACCAGATACTCAAATAAAGAAAAACAGGCAAGTATCCATTGTTTTTATTTATTTCTTTTAATGAGCGTTTGTCTTCTTCAAATGTTGATAAGAGACGACAGAAAAGAGAGGAAATGTTTTTCTTAAACGAACTTTCTTCCAACAGATAAGAACTAATTGATTTTCTTTGAAGCAATTATTCAATTTAGATGTTACATATCTCTATTCCCGGAAATAGATAAGAAATATTTTTTGCTTTTATCTCTCGTCCCTTTGTAAAAGTTTTAAGGTCTTTTTTTAATTATCAATCATATGTACTGCCACAGTGGGGGAGACACGTTCCAGCACCTTGAAAAATTCATATTAACAAAAAAAATAAAAAATAAAAAAGTGCCCCTGATGTGCTCGAAAGTGGAGCCTTGAACTTAGTCAAATTAAATCAATTTTTACTTTCTCTTGCATATATATAGAGAGAAAGTATTGAATTCATGTCAAAAATTCGATGTCGAGATTTTGATGGATATACAAGTTTTGAGGTCCCCTGAATCCAAAAAAGTGGTTTTCGCAACATGGTCTTTTTGTCTGTCTCTGTGTGTGTGTTTCTGTGGACAAAATATCTCAAGAACGAAAAGAGCTATGAGGTTGAAATTTTATATTTAAGTTAGGCACCCCCTGGGGCGTGACACGAAGCTTTTGAACAAAATCGGCCAAAAAGTACTAGTACTTTACTGATGTACTTTTTGAGTTTTTTTTTTCGATTTTCTCAAAATTTGCTCCAACTATTTTGATTAAAATTCAAAAAATCTGGTGTCTATACTTTCTTTTACTGAAGGTAGGAGAAAGTTGTGTTCTGTGCTAGTAACACCAGATTTTTTGTATCGACATATATTTAGTTTCCGACGGTAAGCTTAGGGTACATTCGAATTTCAAGATGTAAAATTCTGGCTTAAAAAGAAATGCCTGAACTCCAAATTGATATATTAATTACAACGGTTATCGTCAAAGTCTTAAATGGCCTGAGTTGCCGAAAAGACTGTGTGAATGTGAGTGTGAATGAGAAAAAAGAGTGAATGTTTTTTTTATAAAAAATATGGGGATTGACTTCCCCCGAGACTTTCTCGTATATTCTTTTGGAATTACGTCTGGATGTGTGTGTAACACGATTGCTTAAAAACCAAAGCAGCTAGATGGATGAAATTTGGTATATGCTCCTTACACTAAAATTGTAGAATTCTATCAACTTTTTGAGTAAATACGTCACTTGGAAGTAGTACTTTACTTAAAAGTTTTTTCAAAAATTTGGAAATTTTCAATTTTTTTGTTATATTATGATAAAATACTCTATTTTAAAAAGTTTTTATTCTTTGACATTTTTTCGAAAACTGAATAGTTTTTGAAATAATCACAGAAGAAATAAAAATATTCGTTAATTTTGATAAAAAATCAAACAAAATCATACAGGTGTCATTAAAAAAAGGGTAAATATAAACAAATGAATTTGTGAAACAAATGAATTTGTTTATATTTCCCCTTTTTTTAATGACACCTGTATGATTTTGTTTTGATTTTTTATCAAAATTAACGAATATTTTTTATTTCTTCTGTGATTATTTCAAAAACTATTCAGTTTTCGAAAAATGTCAAAGAATAAAAACTTTTTAAAATAGAGTATTTTATCATAATATAACAAAAAATTGAAAATTTCCAAATTTTTGAAAAACTTTTTAAGTAAAGTACTACTTCCAAGTGACGTATTTACTCCAAAAGTTGATAGAATTCGACAATTTTAGTGTAAGGAGCATATACCAAATTTCATCGATCTAGCTGCTTTGGTTTTTAAGCAATCGTGTTTACACACACACACACACACACACACGACATAATGCCAAAAATGGTTTTTTGGACTCAGGGAGGTCTAAAACGTGGAGAAACATCAAAATCTCGAAGTCGAATTTTTTTACGATTACATAACTTTCTCTACACGAGAAAGTAAAAAAGATGTAAAATTTATAAGTATGGGAAAATATTTATATTTGGTTACCATAGCAACCATTTCTCCTATCTTTCCTATGAAGTACAAGAGTAAAGTGGTCTTCAGAATATTTCAATGGCACAATGAGAATGTAGATTTTTTTTTTAAACCCCTTGGGCTGCTGAGGTCATTTAGGGGTATAACTTTATTATATAAATAAAAATACATATTATCAATGGCTACCGGGGGACGTTCAAGGATATACATTTTAAAGAGCGTTTAAAAAAATAATTGATTGTTGAATTTCAAACAAAATCGTTGGAGCTAATTTTGAGAAAATCGACAAAAAAAACTGAAAAAAGTGCATCCGTAAAGTACTAGTATTCTTTGGCCGATTTTGTTCAAAAACTTCGTGTCACGTCTCAGGAGGATATTTTACTTAAATATAAAATTTCAAACTCATCAGCTCTTTATTATATTCTTGAGATATTTTGTTCACAGACTCACACACAGACAGACAGACCATGTTGAGAAAACCACTTTTTTGGATTCAGGGGACCTCAAAACGTGTATATCCATCAAAATCTCGACATCGAATTTTAGACATGAATCCAAACTTCTCTCTATATATACATATTACATATATACATAGGTAAGAGAAAGTAAATTCAATTATTTTTTTAGATGCTCTTTAAAAATGTATATTCTCATTTCGCCCTTGAAAGATTTTGAAGCACTCTTTACTCATGTACAGTGAGGGACAATATTAAGTCCCACTCATGAGTTTTCTACTTGTGATTATTTCATTGTTTAAAAAAAATATATATATATTTTTTAATGGAAACTTTCATGGTTCAAGCCTAAAAATTTCCAATAAAGATTTTCATTTTTCCCCCGGATTTCATTTTTTTTTTATAAAAACAATGAAATAATCACAAGTAAAAAACGCATGGGTGGGACTTAATATAGTCCCTCAATGTACTTCATAGGAAAGATAGGAGAAATTGTTGCCATGGTAACAAAATAAAATATTTTCCCATTTTATAAATTTTATATCTTGAATTCTAATATATCGGCGGAAAGCTTAAATATATCTCGACACAAAAAATCTGGTGTGACAAGCATAGAACACTTTCGATTACCGAAGGTAAGAGGTAAGAGAAAATAAGAGACTTTTTCCGCTTTTAATAAGATGCTTTTAAACCATAAGGCGCCCTAGGCACAGGGGTAGAGTTCTTGTCTTGAATAGGGGATTTCGCGTCTCATGCGACAAAAAATGTGTTGAATTGAATTCGCTACCAAACAACTGAAACAAATAGGGATAGGAGCCTAAATAACCTCCGATGCCAGAATAAACCTTAAATAAATGTTTTTTTTTCATTAGTTAAAAAAACCCCCCCCCCCCCCCCCCCCCCCCCCGATTATTTAATCATTTAGGCCTATCTATTAATTAAATGATGACCATTTCTTAGGGAAATTTTGTTTGGTTTTCGATTTGCTCTAGGAAAGGACCGAGAAGATAAGGGTGAAGGGGCTTAGAGGGTGTGGTGTATGCAAATACCTAGGCTAGCTCTCGCTTAACTCGATTCCCTTTAGTTGGCTTTCATTAGACTGGCTTCTGCACAGTCGACGACAAATACTCACACGAATTAACAACCGCCTACGAAATTATATATGTATAGTTAAACTTTCGTCTAGCTATTCAATACAATTTAATTAAATGAGTTAGTAACGTAGATAGATCATATCCAGATTACAAAGGGAAAGGGAATACGAAAGAGATTGTGAGAAATATTTGTCATATATTATAAATATATAGGCTACTATTATTCTACAGTTTATTGAAATCAAACTAGGCTTTATTATATGAAAATATTTTAATATAAAAAAAGTTTTTAAATTTTATTTTTTGAACTCTTTTATATAATTTTAAATTAATAACTTTTGATAACTTTTTTTTTTAAGTAAAGTCTTAATTACTCTATTCAGGGCCGGAACTACGAGATTTTTTAAATTTAATTTGCCGCCCCCTCCTTAAAATTTTCTATACAAAATTTATTTCATTTTACCTTTTTTTTAGCAAATCTTTCTTTAATTGCCGCCCCCTGATATCTGCCGCCTGGGGCACACGCACCCACTGCCCCCCCCTAGATCCGGCCCGGACTCTATTAAATATATTTATTACTTAATTTTTTTTTAATTTGTCTTACCTGTGTATGTTTTAATATTTAGAGAGAAAGTAGTGGATTCATGTAAAAAAATTTAATGTTGAGATTTTGATGAAAATACAGGTTGTCTAGCAGTCCAAAAAAGTGGGTCCCGCAAAATGGTCTGTCTGTCTGTGAACAAAAAATCTCAAGAACAAAAAGAACTAAGACATTGAAATTTTACATTTAAATTATGTACCCCTCTGAGACGTAACATGAAGCGTTTGATCAAAATCGGCCAAAAATTACTAGTACTTTACTGATGTACTCAAGTAAACTTAATGTTTTATGGCTGTCTCCACAGGATCCGAAGTAACTTTACAGCTAAGGAGATTAAATAAAAAAAATCCTTTATTTAATTTTTATTCACCCAACGTTTCGGTCGCCAATCATGACCTTCATCAGGGCAAATATTGGCGTGACAATATTTACTCTGATGAAGCTCGTACATGAGAAATACTAATATTTTTAAAAAAAAATACAATATTTGAATTTCGTGTCAGATTGTGTGTAGGGTCGCTGCGATCGCTCGTGCATGTCGAGATTCGGCAACCATCTTGTTTTTCCCAACTAATTCAAATAACTTAACAATTAAATTTCGATTCTCAGACAAGTACAATATATTTATAAATTGTAGCAGCAGCTTTCCTCGTCGAATTAACAGATGGACGGTTAGGATATAAAATAAAAGATTATTATTCTTCTATTTTTTATTTTTAGTTTTTTCAGCCAACTGACTTGTACAATTTCCAGTTTCGACTAGATAGCCATCATCAGGGCCTGTAGTTTAAAGAAAACAATCTTAATTTATATTTTTACATTCAACTATCAAGATCAAAATTTCCTTATATGATAAAATTTTTTTAAACGTCATCATTAGCATACCACTCACCTTAAAACAATGAGAACAAATCTTATGGTTAGGTTGTGATAATATTAAAAATATATAAAAAATATAATATAAAAAATATACATGGGCGTAGCCAGGGGAGGCAGGGGGGGGCCGTTGCCCCCCCCTGGCTGGTCCTAAAAATTAAAAAAAAAACAAGCAAATATATATTTTTCCCATTGGGAATTTCTTTTTAACACCCCAATCCACTACATTAATTTAATTTTTTTTTTATTTAAATAAATAATTAATAATCTATGTATATATTAATTGCAAACCCCCCCCTCTCGCCCTAACGAGGGGTTGGCCCCCCCCTAACAAGAAGTCTGGCTACGCCCATGAAAATATAATATTATGGTTAGGTTGTGATAATATTAAAAATAGCACAACCATCTGATGTGTTCTAACAACCTAACCATAAGATTTGTTCTCATTGTTTTAAGGTGAGTGGTATGCTAATGATGACGTTTAAAAAAATTTTATCATATAAGGAAATTTTGATCTTGATAGTTGAATGTAAAAATATAAATTAAGATTGTTTTCTTTAAACTACAGGCCCTGATGATGGCTATCTAGTCGAAACTGGAAATTGTACAAGTCAGTTGGCTGAAAAAACTAAAAATAAAAAATAGAAGAATAATAATCTTTTATTTTATATCCTAACCGTCCATCTGTTAATTCGACGAGGAAAGCTGCTGCTACAATTTATAACTTAACAATCTTAGCTGAATTGTACATGAAGAAGGCCACAGAATGAGTGGCCGAAACGTTGTAATTTTTACAAATAAACCACAGTTAAACCGAAGATCAAATTCTTTTATTAATTATACAATTTGTTTTGAAAATAAATATTTTGACCACAGGTCCTGATGAAGGTCGTGATTTACAACCGAAACACCGACGATTAAAAAATTAATTAAAAATATTTTATTTAATAATTGGCTGCTATGTCCCATAATATCCACTTTAAAGTTTACAGCCACATGTGTATTTAAATATAATTTTTTTTTTTCATGAGCCAAATTAAAGTTAAAGCTTAGGAGGTAAACAGAGGAAAAAATTTAATACATAATAAACTCTAGTAATTAATTAAGACTATAACTAATTAAACACCTTTAATCCCATTCATCCAAATACCTTAATGAACTTATTTTTCAAAGTATAAACAATCCAGGAAGTCATTGATTGATCCCATAATAAAAATGTAATTAAAAATTGCTTGAAAAGAATATATAAAACGCTAAAAGGCCAAAACCTCCTCCTCTTCATATGCATTTTTTAATAAATCTTTTGGTGAATGAACAAACACCCCCTCTCTCTACATAGAGAAAATTTGATATATAGTCCTCTTTCTCTCTCTCCCTTCAACATAGTATAAAAGGAAAATAATGAACTGAATTCAATAACTGGCAAGGAAGTCATGTTCTGTTATAATTAGAGAAATGTTAGATAATTATAAATTCCTTTCCGATATCGCATCAAGTTCAAACGATGTTCCTGTTCTTTCTATTTGATTCTTTGTCGCAAAAGCATTTCTAATGAAGGGGTAGGGGGTGAGGGCAATTATTCGCAAATGGGTCTTCCTTGATCCACCGCCGGGAGCCACTTTGCTCTTTTATGTGCCACTGGACAAGCTTAATGTCCCCCCTCGATACGACCAATTTACTCCAAAGTGTTGTTCAATATCGATGCATATAAAAGGGGGTGAACGGAGCCCACCCACATCATGACAGGAAGTGAGTCTTAAGGCCGATTGATGATGAACAATTATAGGCTTTGTACAATAAAAAAAGAACGCTCTCGGGGGCTGAATGGCTTCATTTCCTTAGAAAAAGCCAAAGGAGGAGACTTTTAGACCCGCTTTTGTTTGACTGCTATTAAATACCCTTTAGTTTTACATTAAAACAAAATGGATATAAACAAAAAAATCTATACAAGTCTTTGTACATTAAAGGTTCATTCTGAAATCAGGACAATCCTAATTCTTTTAACTCCTCCTCTTTTTTTTAGATAAAGGATTTTTAAATTGAATTTTAAAGCCACTTTTAACTTTCATAGTCTTAATATTATCTATAGAAAATTTAGGGTAATATTTGATGCTAGGATTTCAAGCGATGAAAATGTTTCTAAATTAGATTGTTTATCAATTAATTAATGAAAAATGTGGACATTGTCTAAATGACATCAGATTCCTAAAAATCTGGTGTGATAAGCACACCAGATTTTTCGTGTCGGCATATATTTAGTTTCCGCCGATATATTATAGTTCAAGATGTAAAATTTATAAGTATGGGAAAATATTTATATTTTGCTACCATGGCAACCATTTCTCCTATCTTCTCTATGAAGTACAAGAGTAAAGTGGTCTTCGAAAGTTTTCAATATCAAAATGAGAATTTACATTTTAAAGAGCATCTAAAAAATAACTGGTTTATAAATTAAAAAAAAAAATTGTTGTAGCAAATTTTGAGAAAATAAAAAAAAAAACTGAAAAAGTATATCAGTAAAGTAATAGTACTCTTTGGCCGATTTTGATTAAAAGCTTATTTTCACTGTCCAGGAGGGTACAAATTTTAAATATAAAATTTCAATCTCCTAGCTCAATTCCTTCATGTTTAAAATTGAACACTCACCCACCCACCCACAGACAGACCATGTCGCGAAAACCACTTTTTTGGATTCAGGGGACCTCAAAACGTGTATATTCATCAAAGTTTCGACATTGAATTTTTGACTTTTTTGAATCCAATACTTTCTCTATATATTAACAAGATTTCTTCTAATCTTCAGGGTTTGACATTTTTACAAGCATGCTTGAGCTGTGTGGTGCCGAAGGGAATTCGTGCATGCATGTATAAAAAGATTGCGCATGCATGCTTGTCGAGTTTTCAGTTACGAGTGTAGCCGCTTTAATAAACATTTTATCCAAAAAAATAAAAATTCTCAAGGTGGTTAAAATATACCTTAGATAATTTAGGATAAATTATATTAAATTATATGATGCAGAGTATAAAATCAGGGCCGGATCTAGGGGAGGGGGGCAGTGGGTGCCTGTGCCCCGGGCGGCAGATATCAGGGGGGGCGGCAATTAAAGAAAAAATTACTAAAAAAAAAGGTAAAATGATATGAATTTTATATTGAAAATTTTAAGAATGGGGCGGCAAATTAAATTTTGCCCCTCCTAAAAAATCTCCTAGTTCCGACCCTGTATAAAATAATAAATTGAATTTTAAATTATTGTACTGAAAGATGGAAAACGATTTCTTAACTTGCTGAAGAACTCTTGCCGAGGGAGAGTGTAGAATACAATATATAGGCTAATTAATTTTAAACTGGTAACCGTTGGCTCTATTTGAAACATTATGCTCTAATAGGAGAGTTCTCCAATATAGGCTAATAATGCAAGCCAATACGCTAACATATATTTAGAGAAGATTATCATAATGGTCAAATATGTATGCAAATATAAAATTTTTTATACCGTAGCTGTTAAATTGCCAATTAAAAACCATTTTGGTGTAAGGAAAACAAAAATTGATATTCTGTAGGTTTTTCGGCTAATATGTTTTACATTTTTCCCTTTATAATAACAGGTCTGTTTATAAAATATTACTTTTTTTTTTTTTGTCACCATCGACAAATTTTTGTTAATTTTCCTTTGACCCTTTTTCTCTCAGGCCTGTTTATTTTTATTTGAAACGCGGGGTGGGCTTTTAATACAGTGTATGTTTACATAAAACATATTAAAACTATATATTAACTGTTATCAATTGTAAAACAACTTTATTAACGAGGGGGTCCCAAGACGCGAAAGGGAAGAGGCGACGTTGTCATTTTATTAAGCAGTTAACGTTAATCTCGATAACGTTTCTAATTGATTCCCAATGATAGCGGTTTATTATTAATATATTCGGATAATCACTTATCGACTTTGTTCATGCCAACATTATCGTCGTAAATCACCAAAGGGATCAGCTAAAAGTTATTGTTATCTAACTATTATTAACTCTTCTGTGCGTTATTCACTTAAAATCCGTATTTAATATTAAAAAATTCTCTCTTCTAAGATGCTTGTTTACTTTATATGAATAGAATTTTTTTTAGATTACTTATTAGTATATTATCCCAGTTTTATTCAAGTATAATGACATTTTGTTTAACTTTTTTTTGTGGATATTTATAAATACAGGACTACAAAACTCTTTATTAAATTTTACAAATAATAAAAGTATGGTATCATAATCGCAATGTATATAAAGAGAGAACTCACTGACTGACTGACTGACTGACTTACAATTATAGCACAGCCTAAACTGAAAGACCTAGAAAGCTGTGGTTTGGTATATAGTGGTTAGGGTCTTTTTGAGTACTAGGTGTCATTTAAGAAGCGATTTTTCAAAATCCAATTTTAAGGGCACTAAATGATCATTTAAGGGTATTTTTTTATTTTAAATAACTTTTAAACTTAAATTTGCCGCAATTCTTCCGTAAAAGAATCTCTAAAAGCTTATTTCGAGATTTTTATGATATTCTGGCTCTAAAACCCTTTTTGGGGAAATTTAAATTTTCCATAGAATTTTATTATTTCTTTAATATCTTTTAAACGAATTTAGATATCAATTTGCTGTTGTCTTGGTTTAAAAATAATTATTTATTAGCCATGCATTTTCTATATAGGGTCCTTTAAGTCTTGATTTGATTGATTGATTAGTTGTTCTGGGGCTTCTCTTTGCACTGCGACCTTCTAGATCAGATCTATTGTGCTCCCCCGATCTAGGAATGGTTCGAATTCGGGTGATGTTTTACCCCTGAATTCCTATGTCCATCCCTCAGGCCCTAAGTGCCTGGAATTGGAGGGGATGTGTACTTCCTTTTGCTCCAGCAGAGACGTTCGACTTTGGTTGAATTTTTTCGGCAAGTTGGGTTCGAACTCGAGTGACATTTTACCTCGTATTACTAAGCCTCAGCTTATCCGATAAGCCACACTCGCCTCCCTTTAAGTCTTATAAAGAGCGTTCCGGTGCTGAGGGAGTCCCTCCTCAAACTAGGACTTCATCCATAGCATAGAAGAGGTTGGATATAAGGGCCCGGTTGGAACCAGAAATAAGGATTAGTTCACTAGCTAGAGACGGAAGCAGGAGGAGAAGCTAGAGATAGGAAATGATGTCTTCACGGGGTGCCGGTAGATGGCTACGGCCAGAGGCCGGTTGGGTTTGAGGTGTGTGTCTTCGTGCACGAAAGCACCTCGGGTAAATAAACAGGGATCCCAATAGGAATTTCAAATAAATAAATAAATAAAGAGCGTTCATATTAATGATATTAATTTTGTAAACGAGGTGAATAGCTGAATCAATATGTAGAAGGATGAATAAAAAGGGTAAGCAGCTATGATTATTTCTTTATTGCTTCAAACCCACAGTGACTTTTCAGTCGACTATGCTACCATCTTCATGGCTAGGCTTCAGTCAATAGAAACCCTCTTATGCTCTTTGGTAGACATTTTTTTTTTAAATTTGCGTTCTATCAGGTTTATTACATTTAGCTCACAGTCGAAATCAATATGACAATAATACATATTGACTTGTACTGGGCGCTAAATGTAATTAATAAACCTGATAAATCGTAAATTTAAAAAAATTGTCTATCAAAGAACGTAAGAGGGTTTCTATTGACTGAACCATAGCCACGAAGATAGTCGCATAATCGACCGAAAAGTCACTGTGGGTTGAAGCAATAAAGAAATAATCATAGCTGCTTAGCCTTTTTATTCATCCTTCTAGATATTAATTTTGTTTTGTTTTATGGTCTTTTTCCCTATTTATTTCAAATTATGGGTAGCCAATTAAAATATTTTATTTTCTCCATGTTTGGGACGAGAAGCGAACCAGAAGCCCCAGGCATGAGAGTATAAATAAGCTATTATTTACGTTTTGGTTTCATAAAAAAAAAATTCAATTTGATTATTATAATAATAATTTGAATAAAGGCTAATAGGAAAAATTTATTTATTTATTTATTTATTTATTTTTTTTTTTTTATTTTTTTTTTTTTTTTTAAACATTCACACTTTTTTCTCTTTCACACTCACACTCACACACACATTCACACTGTCTTTTCGGCAGCTCAGGCCATATAAGACATTTACGATAACCGTTATTTATGAATTTATATATATTAGGGGGTCCAGGCATTTTTATTTAAGCCATCTGGTATCCAGATGGCTTAAATAAAATCATCGGACTGCCTGGGGTCCGAACCCGCGACGTTTGGTATATGAGGTTAGCACGCTAACCTCTACACCACGCCCCGTAGGCGGAAAAATTTATTAGACAATAATTGAGAAGAAAGAAATGTAGGCTTAAGTAGTGCAGTAAAAATTCAATTTTTAGCCTACTTAAATAGCAATCTATTGAAAAGTTATATAGTAAATAAGAGAAATTTTTCTCTTAAAATGCGTGATTAAATTAATTAAAATTTTTAATTTAACACCAGTAGGAAGGGGTTTATGCTCCCTGACTCTCCACCCCCCCCCACTCCTCTTCGTTCTATAGTGTAATAGTTATAAGATAGAAGTTTCTTATTTTTTTTTTTAAATAAAAAATCAACAATATTTCCTAAATAATTTTTCTCCATTCTTTTTAACAAAAAGAGTTACTTAAGCGCATGAAAAAAGTATATTATTTTCCAAATGAAATATTAATTGATTTTTTCTATATATACTATACAAATATATATATATATATAGAAAAAAAAATGTAAATTTTTGCATTATTTTCTAATTTCCGTTGAAATAATTATTTTTGATTTGTTTCATCGTTAAACAAACAATTTTTCATGCACAAATTTTATCTTCCGTAATTATAATCTTCAATTTCTCACTTTTTTTTTATATTTTTATAAATTTATATTTTGTCAGCATAAAAATAAGGATGCAAATTATTTTTTTCACCCTAAAGCGCTAAAATATTTTTGCATTTGCGATATGCTAAAATCAACACCCTGTGTTCTATGGGAGGGTATATTTATTTAAAAAAAAAAAAAAAAGAGGAAGCGCGACCAATCCATCCGTCATCATGTTTTAATATCCAGAAAACGCAAAGAGTAAAATTTTTTAATATTCCAACTGTATGTCAACAGATCGTTTTTTAACACAATTGAGTAACCGTGGAAGGGGGAGGTATGAGCTGAGTGGGATGATGCTGATGATGGTTGAGAAGAGGGAATAAATAGACAGGTTTTTTTTTTTTAGGGGGTCACGTTGGTTGGTTGGCTGGAAAATATCGACTTTCTTGTTGTATTTACCTTCTCCTTGGCCGGGTCCAATTTTCTACCGAATAAAAGATGAAGAAGTTAATAAACGTGGCAGATGAAAAATACACGCGGCTCGAGTTGAGCTTTGATTAAACTAGTTACAAACACAGCGCAGGGAGCCCTTGTGCAAACACGAGGCCAGATTCAATAAGTGACTGAGAGAGAGAGAAAGAGAGAAAAGAGAGGTATACACCCAGCAGCTGCAGCTTTTATTTATCCCCATCGTTTACTCTATTTTCTTTTCTTAATTCCCACCCGAAATTAAATGTCCCTTAGTCGGCGCCAAAAGAAAACGCAACTGCGTAACCAAATATAAGCGAGGATTCAAGATAAAAGAGAAATGCGGAATAGAGGAGGGGACGAGTTACATCTTATTAAGAAATCCCCTTGCCTTTGCTAACTTCTATATTAGTTATAAATACAGGAGATATTTATTTATTCTCTATCTCTCTCATGAACAAGAGAGATGCGAATATTGTATAAACTTTATTTCAAAATGAGATAATATTTATTTCCCGAAATTCATATTTCTTAATTATTAATGGCAATGAAAATTGAAACTCACTACATTTTTCTATCGTTATATAATTATGCTATTCTCAAAGAAAAATTTACAAGACTTCTCATTACTGATATCTCCATCCCTCCATTATAAAAAACAACTTGATAAATAACAAATAGCATACTGTTACATATATGGCCTCGCAAATTACAAAACAGAAAGAACAAGATCTTTATTCATAAAAAAACAAAACTCAATTTACAAAGTGCTTCACCAGACGGCTCAAATGCACTAGTTTAAATTTCGCTCTCTTCGGTTTCTTCTGATTCCAATACATGACGTTGAACACCTTCAATTTAGCCTTCGGATTCTTCTGAATTCTATATAAGAGATTGTTCCTTTCCATAATTCGATAAGGGTCTTCCCATGCAGACCGAATCTCCCAAGTAGACCTTACTTCACTCTCTTTTTCAGTCCTATTAGACGAAACCACCACCACTTCCTTTATTTTCTGGCTTTCAACAAGTTTTTTTACGAGTTCAAACTCTAAAGAATGAATTAGAGCACTATTACTCGACTCGTGTCTTCCCATCCTAACTGTTTGCTGGACCTCAGGATCCCTAATTGCATCGATAAAAGTTTGAGTCGATATACTTTGTAAAATTTTAGACGGATAAGATGGATAGGCCAGATGCACCAACTTTTGAATATCGGCCTCCAGCTGTTGCAGAGTCTCGTCAGGACGTTGGCGACGCGACTTCAACTGCAGATGATAAACCTGTTGCAAATGTTCATCCCCAAAGCGGAGTTCCAAAGATCGGATGATTGCGTCGAAACTTTCCTGCTTATCTTTAGGCAAGGTCTGCAACTGCTCGAGCGCAGGTCCTCTCAATGAGACAACAAGAGCAGTAACTCTCTCATTCTCGGTCCAACAATTATTCTTAGCCAGGGATTGCCTAAAATATTTTGACCATGCAGAGCTTCCATCGAAGATGGGAGTTTTCAATGAAAAAGCATTCCTCTGGCCGTTTACCACCTTTGTCCTGTTCAAGTCTTCCATCTTATTTTCTAGCGCCGAAAATTGCTCTTTCAAGTCTTTAATAGAATTGCTGGTTTCTAAATTCAATTCCTCCAATTCCTTCTCAATACTCGTGAATCTATTATCAATTGTTTCCAACTTCCTATCCAGCCTGTTAGAAATCTCATCTTGGCCCATTTTCATATCTCTCAAAAGTTCAAATATCTCATCCATTTTTGACATGTTCCTCGCAATCATCCGCACTTCTGACACCAAATGTTACATATATGGCCTCGCAAATTACAAAATATCTTTATTCACAAAAAAACAAAACAAAACTCAATTTACAAACATATACATTTTTTGCTTGCACTCCATGGTAACGAGGTTGCCATATCGATATAGTCACCAGCACTGTGCCTCGTAACAATACTTTTAAAAGAATAAGAGCTGTTACTGCTTCTCAGGGAGTATAGATAATATTGGAAATTTTTGCAATTTAGTTGCCTATTTATTATTATTATTATTATTAAAATTTTTTCCAAGAAAATATCATACTGTTGAAAATATGAAATATCAAACCTCATTTCACAAATATAAAAGATAAATGTTGATTTCTTTTCTCTTTTTGTAAATTATTTTATTAAAGAGATTTTAATTTACTTGATAGGGAAAAATTAAATACAAAAGGATTTTTTAATTTATTTCTTCAAAGTAAAAAAAAGTCTTATTTACTCCTGTCATAGTTCATTGACTTTTCTTTTTTTTTTTTGTGAGGAGAGTGAGAGAGATAACCAAATTTTTAATTACATCCTATTAAAATCTAACATCTCAAGTTGAAATGAATAAAGTCCAATATAGGTATTTAATTTTAAACTAACCTTTGCCTGCTCTCATACACCCCCATCATCCCTGCCTTCTGTTGTTCTGAATTGTTCCTTTTGCAGCCTCCCTTTCTCTCTTCATCTTTCTCGCGCGATACAATTTCCTATTCAGAAACTTTTGTTGCTCTTGATGATGATGATGACGATGATGATGATGAACACGGGAGGAGGCGAAAGAGAATTATATGAACTCGTCATATCCGCTAATCTCTGCCTCTACTTAGCGCTAATGCACATTTAATTTAACAGAAATTAGCTAATTCCTATTCATTTTGTGCAATCTAGAGAAGAAGAGGGATGAGGACGACCTCGAGTTAAGGGATGAGGGAGGGCTCAAGAGCAAGCAAGAAGGGCGCAACGGTTAACACATGCGCAAACGTCGGGGATGCCGTATTAAATGCCACCAGACTTATAACTCTAGATTTGGTCGCTTTATTGAAATGAAATTGCTGACTGCAAAAAGAGCCTTTATATTGATGCCTCCCCCCCACCTCCCCCAACTCAACCCTCACAACCCTTCGCCCTTCGAATTTTTTAAATACTCATGTCTCTTTTATGAGATACAAAGGATAATCGGCGGAGTTCATAAAAATATTGGAAAATCAAAAAATTGAATTTATTTCTGAAATTAAAAAAAGAGAGAGAGAGAGAAGCAAAAGAAGAATTCGAGCTAAATTATATTTCTAGTAGATTCCTCTTTTTTTTTTGGCAATAAAAGATATTGGATTGATTCACTATATTATTATTTAAATATCTTTCACCTATTTTTTTCATTTATTTTTATTTCCAATATCATGATATTTTTTTAAAATAATTAAATATCACATGCAAATTAAAAGAAAAAATATATAATATAACCTATGTAGGTGTTTTTATTATACGTATATATAACATTTTTAATGAATAGCCTTTGGCACTCAATACACCTATCGTAGATTTCAGATCAAATTTACTCTATTTAATTATTAGCTATCCTATCCCAAATCGGTTCTAAATATTGACATTCAACTTCAGGGTGCAAGCGAATCAAAAATATTTTTGTTTCACTTGAGTCGGAGCAAGTGCACTTGAAAACGACTGCAGTCGAAACGTTGTACAGTATTTATATTTTTAATAAATAATTAATAATCTAATGTGGTTTATAATTAAAAATTCCCATAATAAAAATATTTTTGCTACTTGACATTTTGGCCCTTTCTCTGACTAGAATATTTTTGGCATCTGAAGCCATTTATACTATCCGTATTATATAGACAATTTTTTGAGTGTGTGTGCGTATCATCTGTCAAGTTTTTTCTTAACAAAACTCAAAATTTTAATCAAAGTCGTTGGAGCGAATTTTGAAAAAATTGAAAAAAAAAAAAAAAAAAAAAACTGAAAAAGTACATCAATAAAGTACAAGTTATTTTTAAGATTTTTGCTGTCCTGAAAACGTTCTTGTCCATGGTGGCTATATGACTGTAAAAGTAAATTTTTTTTTTTCGTTTTCAAGATATTTTGTTCTCATAGATAATTTTCCCGTACTCCCTTTACTTTGAATCAGGCACCATCAAAATTTGATCACCTCCACACATCCTATGTCTATGACCCTAGTTGGGACATATTTTTTTTTTAAATAAACACCAAAATTAGAAAGAGCAAGTACAGGTACAGTGAGGGACAATATTAAGTCCCACCCATGCGTTTTGTACTTGTGATTATTTCATTGTTTTATAAAAGAAAATGAAAAATGGAATTTTTTTAGGTTTGAACCATGAAAGTTTCCATTAAAAAATTTATAATAATTTTTTAAAAACAGTGAAATAATTACAAGTAGAAAATGCATGGGTGGGACTTGATATTGTCCCTCACTGTACTGTAAAAAATAAAGCCTTTGGATGCCAAATACCAAATTTATTTGTCCATCTTCATTATCTATAGCTTCGGCATTTTACGTCAAAAGGCTTTATTTTGCTGCACTTGTACCTAATTTCTAACATCAACGACAACTTTCACCAAATTATATTAATATAAAGAACAAAACCTAACAAATAATTAAAAATGATTTGCATATTCTTAAAAAAATATAAGGCTTATGTTCTAGAGAGGTAGCTATTTTAAAGAAAAACGGATAAGTTTTTTACAATTACATTTACAAATGATCTTTTAAAATAAAGAATTGAATAGTGTATATATACATGTATATATTCAATATATTCGTCTTTGAGTGAAACCAAATGGTCGATATTAACAGCTCCTACTTGGTGTCAAAAGGACTTTCTTATCAATAGAGTACGAAATTGAAATCCTAACCACCCACAGGGGGTAATTTTGAACTAACCCGATTCTTAGCGGGTACTTGAGCAACTAAGTTCTTTTTATCCTGATCGTCGATTTCAATAGATATGCCAAGTGGGGTGGTCGGTTATTGGTTCTGCTAATCCACATCCACCCTTTCCTCTATCTTTTCAATTCATTCTCTCAATAACGCCTTAGCTGATATATCTTAAGACCGAAGTTGGCAAAATGGAAATCAAAAATCTCTTTTCTAAATCCTCGTTTTGATTTATAAAAGGAAAATGATGATGAAATGGAATGAATAGAATAACATGTGGGCACTTATAGAGGAGAAAGTATTTTTTTATTACAAATTTCAAATTTATTAAATAATTACAGATAGAAAATTTTTAAAATTTAAAATTATGTGATGAATCTTTGATTAATCAGAGACTGAAACCAGTTCCTTTTTGTTCGCTAAATTTAATTTTTTTATTCATTAACTCTAGGTCCTTGCTTTATTCCAGAGATCAGCATTGGAATAAAATCTCATATTAAAAAAATTATTTAAGATCGTTATTCTTATAAACTTATTAAAATTGGATAAAAAAATAAATATAAAAAAAATTAAATATTTGAGAAAGGTTTAGTCGTGGACCTATGTCTATGAAAATATTTTTGCCAAGGGGTTTATTTAAAAATCAATGATAAATTAAAAAACTACAATACATCAAATAATAACATAATCAATTTTTTCAGGGCTGTTGATTACTAAAAATTCTATAAAAATGATGCACTATTAAATCAAAAATCCAATAAGTCCTGTGCTCAGGAGTGAATGGTCCATTCGCTCCTTGGATAAAATGTGCTATATAATAAATATTTAAATTGTTTTTAAATAGATCACAAACATGAATTCTGATTTTATATTATTAGGGAGAGAGCGAGGAGGGAAATTTTAGAAATGAGAATTGCAGATCAAACGATCCTCTGACCCGGGCTTGTCCCTGTTCCCTTTTTATTTTTTATAAAAAAAAATTAAAAAAAAAAAAAAAAAAAAATTTTTGGAGAATTTAAAAAAAATTTATTCTTCCCTTTCTTCTATTAATTATGTATTTTTGAGGAATTTGAAAAAAGATTCTAAATAATAAATTTTTAGTTTTATGGTAATTTGAAATTCATTTAGTCCCTTGTGGACGAAAAATAATAATAATTTCAATCTAATAATTAATCGAAAAATCACTCTTCTTTATTTTAATATTTTGCATTTAATAAAGTTACATCCTTCTCATTGTCATAATAAAATTATCTCTTTATTTGTTTTATAGGCTTGTATATACAAATCGATACTAGCTAATTAAATGATAATAATATAATATCAATAATATTATTATGAAAGTTCATTATCTCTTATTTGTATAAATCTATGAATAAATGGTAATTAGATGCGTTATCTGCGCCATTTGTAATAATATAACTAAACATGGAAACCAATTTTTATGGGAAAAATCATATCTGTAAATTATATTGGAGCATGTGTATCCTTATCAAAAGATATTTATCTTGGCTTAACTAGAGTGTGATGAATATTTAATTAACATTTAGCATACAAGAAAACTATTTTTTATTAATTTAGTCATTTAAAATCTAAAATAAAGATCTAATTATTTTAATAATATTGATAATTTTCTTACACTGAATTATATAACCAGACTACATTATTCGGTTGAGTGCTTTTTTTAATTATGGGTGTACTGTAGAAAAACTTAATTTTAAAATAGTCCAGCTCAGAGGGGTGAAAAATTATTTTTATATTGCTGTATTTACAAAAAGCTTTCCAAAGGAGTTTGAATCATAAAAATAATTTTCTTCCTCTGAAAAAAATTTCACAAAAATTCTGACTGCGTTTTCTTCAAAATTTCATTTCTGATAAAAATACCCTTGTAATTAATATCTTCGTCTTCTTAATTCCTTAACTAATTAAACATTGATTTAAGATCATTTATTTATTTGGTAAATTTTTTAAAATTTTGACCGATAACTAAAACAAAAAAAACTTAAACTGTAACTTAAATACTGTAGATAAATAAAAAAAAAAAACTGCAAATAAAAGTTGTATGAATTCTAAAGCGAGTTTGGTTTTGAATCTCACTGCAAAATATTATTTTTATCCATCAACATTGAGTAATGTTATGCCGGTTAGGAAAAAATGAAAATCTATACCCTACCAAAAAAATTTGACAAGTGTGAAGTGTTGTGCTATAAAAAATCTGGTTTGACT
Organism: Euborellia annulipes; assembly: GCA_023213315.1. Classification (NCBI taxonomy): domain Eukaryota; kingdom Metazoa; phylum Arthropoda; class Insecta; order Dermaptera; family Anisolabididae; genus Euborellia; species Euborellia annulipes. The sequence goes on along the minus strand of JAKCPI010001826.1, from coordinate 13,837 downwards.
GGTCACACAGCACACAATTTTCTCTTACCCTTCGGCAAGAGAAAGTTGTATACTGTGCTTGCCACACCAGATTTTTTTTGTGTTGAGATATATTTAGTTTCCGACACATTTCAATTCAAGATATAAAATTTATAAACAGAAAAATATTTATATTTGGGTTACCATGGCAACCAATTCTCCTATCTTTCCTATGAAGTACTAGAGTAAAGTGGTTTTCACAAGATTTCAATGGCAAAATGAGAATATACATTTTAAAGAGCATCTAAAAAATAATTGATTTATGAATTTTAATCAAAATCGTTGCAGCATTTTGAGAAAATCGAAAAAAGTGAAAAAGTAAAGTATATAGTAAGTACTAGTACTTTTTGGCCGATTTTGTTTAAAAGCTTATTTTTACGCTCCAGGGAGGTATCTTATTATTATTGTTTGTAATAAGGCGCACCAGCTACTAAGGCTATACGTGAGGGAGTTATCTAAATTAAATATAAAATTTCAACCTCATTGCTCTTTTCGTTCTTGAGATATTTTGTTCACAGACATACACACACACAGAGACATGTTGCGAATCCACTTTTTTGGATTCAGGGGACCTTAAAACGTGTATAACCATCAAAATCTCGACATCGAATTTTTGACATGAATCCAATACTGAAGAAATAAAGTGGCTGTTGTATTATTAAATAATATTTCGTGGAGACTAACTACCTGGCTGCCCGCTCCTTGAGCTCTTATATTGTCTTATTGATGAATCCAATCCTTTCTCTCTCTCTCTCTCTCTCTCTCTCTATATATATATATATATATATATATATATATATATGTATGTATGTATATATATATATATATGTATATTAGCATTTACATATAAGTAAGAGAAAGAAAAAATTATATAAACCCCTGCTTTAGATAATGAAGAGATATTTTCATCTACTCTTTGAGTTTTGTGATTGTCAACTTTTTTAAATAAAAGAAATTATCTCTCTGAGAAATAAAAAAAGTCTGTCAAAAATTATTAGTATAATTAATGACAATTGACAGTTACAAATTTCCAGAGGAATTAACAACCTTTTCTTTATAGTATTTGATTTTCTAAAGATGTCGAAGAAGAGAAAGAGACAAAGACAGAAATATCATTAATATACAATATTAATGAAATGCATTAAACTTGATTCAACATTTTAATTAATTTTATTTACATTCATCTTTTTGTCCTTAAGAAGAGAGTTCTTTTCTTTTATTAAAAAAGAAAAAGAAATAATTAAAAAAAAGGACGTCTCGAAAGATGAAATATAATTATCACTTTGATTTAAATAAGTATTCTATTAAAATTTCTTTTGTTATTTTTAAAAGTGAAAATTGTTTTAAAAATAAAAGGAAAAAAAAATGGGAGTGGAAAATGAATCAAGAAGAAAAAGTAATTAGGAATCAAGATGGAGTTTTAATTATTTTATTTTTTATTAATTCTATTAAAAATTTTCTTGTATTTTAAAAATGAGCAGCTGAATGAATTTTGGATTTCTTACTGCTGAATATCTATGTGTTTGTTATTATTATTATTATTGTAAAATGTAATAAAAAAATATGTAAAAATATTGTAAATTCAACCAGGGGCGAATATAGAAATTTTTTTCGGGGGGCTCGAACTCAAAAATTTTTCTGAGGAAAATTTTTTTTTTTAAGAAACTATACTTTTTTTCACACGAAATTTTTTGAGGAACATTTTTTCTATTGCGGAACCAAAGTTGTCCATTCTGCGGAAAAATTTGTTGCGCTGATGTCTGTATTTTTTTTTTTTTTTTTTTTTTTTTTTTTTTTTTTAAAAAAAAAAAATAAAAAAAAAAAAAAAAAAAAAAAAAAAAAATAAATAACTATTTTTTATTTTTTTTTTTTTTTTTATTTTTTTATTTTAAATATTTTTTGGCCAAAAAAAAAAAATAAATAAAAATTAAAAATAAAAAATCTTTTAAATATATAAAAAAAAAAAAAGGGAAGGGGCAAGGGGGACCCCCCCCCGGGGAAACCCCCGCCGAAGGGGGGGCTTTGCGTCTAGTATCCCTATATATGCATATGTGTTTGGGAAATTTCGGGGGGGGGGCCGGGCCCCCTCGCCCCCCCCCCCTTAAATACGCCCCTGAATTCAACCCTTGAAAGTGAAAATCGTCCAAGCAAAAATTTAAATAAATAAATAAATAATCATTTGTTTGTCAACCAGGAGACACAAGGCTCCTGACAGTGCCGGCTCTAGGATTTTGGCGCCCCGATGCAGAACAGTAATTGACGTCTTACCACTTTAAAATTTTGCAATTGCTCGCTTTCGTCGGAAAATTTTTACCCCTCTGATGAAAATCATTTTATCTTTTTTTTAGGATCACGGAATTTTTTCCGCCGTGCGAAAAAATTTTATTTACGCCCCTAAATGCAGGAATTTGCTCACCCAAGGCGAGCTCGGGGGGCCAGGGGGTTAAATATTGCGTAAATTATGGCGCCTTTATACGGAAGCGCCCCGATGCGACGCATCTTTTGATTACACGTAGAGCTCTGGCTCCTGATGTATTTCACATTCCATTCAGTACCGAAAGGCAGTTTGAATGAACCAAGACCTTATTCAGAAAATTTTTTCGGAGTAAGGGGGATGATAAGAGCCGGGTGATTGCACAATCCCTGAAAAATTTTAAAGAATATTATAAAATTTTAGACGAATACATCCTCTCTTTTCATTTATCTAATCTTTCGACAGCTAATTCTCTCATAAAATATTTTTATAATTTCTATCTGACAGAGTTTAAAACGCACTTGTATAGCTGTTATTTATTAGCTGTTGTTTGTTAGCTGTTACTTATTAGAGGGCAGCACCAAAATGAGAAAATACAGCTATATTTTTTTCTTTATTTATTTATTTTATTTACAAAGTTGACGTTTCGGTTTTATGTTTGAACAATCTTCAGAACTGACAAAAAGTCCTTATAAGTGTGTCTTACTGTTAGTGGATTTTATACATTTTTAGAACTTTATTATATATCATATTATATCACAGTGTATACAGTATATTTTTATCTAGCCTATATAATAATAAGGTTCAAAAAATTTGTTAAATAACTTTTACTCGCTCTAAAGATAGTTCAAACATAGAACCGAAAAGTCAGCTGTGCAATTAAAATTAAAAATAATAAAGAATAAAATATAGCTTCATTTTCCCGAGTAAAAATGATTAAAAATAATCGAGGGATCCACACGCCCGCAGCAGGTCTGCATAGTGAACCTTTAGGGACACACAGTAGACCGAAAGTGACCGGAAGAAAATTGTGTGTCCCTGGTACGGGCGTGTGTATCCTTGTGTGTCCCTAGTGTGAGTGTATATTCCTGTGTGTTCCTAAAGGTTCACTATGCAGATTTGCTGCAGGCGTGTGGATCCCTCGATTATTTTAAATCATTTTTACTCGGGTTCTCAGTGAGATGCCATCCTCTATTAATAACAGCGTTTAATATTTTATTGCTCTGAAGATGAGTGGGATGAGGGGACAAGCGCTCGAAACTTCGACTACAAAATATAGAATTTTTTTTTAAAACATCTCTGCTCTTTTTCCCCCCACCCAGTTTTCAATTTAAGACCATATTTTTCTCTATAGGCTGTATAAGATTTCGGAAGGTCCCCCCACCCCTCGGTCGACTATGGCACTCAAACCAACTTAGATAATACATGATTAAACTCGTGAGTTTATTTTTATTAATATTAATAGAAAAATATTATTTAATCTTGAATTTAAGATATTTATTAGTTTAAAGTTGCTCCTTTTTTGAGACCCCCTGTTCTCTTTTTGAGCTGTCTATACTCTGCTTGACAGAATATATTATTAACTCCTGCCTTTTGCTGCGTTTAGATAATTATATTTCTCTCTAATATTCGCATTGTGTAGCGCCATGTCAACTTTTGCGTTGCGTTGTTGTTAGCTAACGTTTTGGTTTATCAAATAACGTAAATAGCAAAAGCAGTAGGAACAGTATGAGCAGCAAGAGGATTTCATTAACGCTCGTCCATGTGCTGATGAAATTGAGAAACATTATTATTAATCCTCTCCTTGCCTTGCCTAATCATCCTCATCGAATGCAAAACCCAAGTTTCCAACTATGACGTCATAAGTTGTTGACACAAACATAACTTGCAACTAATTAAAATCTAATATTGTCCGTTATTTGCCCTTTCGAAATGGGCCCCAAGGCTCTAATAAAGTGGGATGATATTTGGTAAGGAAGGGGGTTGGAGGCTGAAGGCTGCCATCAAACCCTTAAGGCCATTCGAAAGGGATTTATGTTATAAGAAGGGACAGTTATTGTCATATCCGGAATAAAAACATCCAGACAGATAGGTTAAATAGGAAATAGTTTGATGAATTTTATTGAAGGGAGGAAATGCCCAAGAGAAAGAGGGGGAATTTGTTTTTCTCTTAATTGGAATTATATTTAAAAAATGGACAATATTCTAAACATCCAATCACAAAATCTGAGAGCAATTCCCATCCCTTTCAAATATCAGAGCATTAGTGATAACCTCAATTTGCAATGTAACACGTAAAACACATATCGCAATTCTTAATAACTATAATTGAAGGCCTGAATTTTTTTTTTTTTTTTTTTATTTATTTCAAATTCCTATCGGGATCCCCGTTTATTTGGCCGAGGTGCTTTCGTGTACGAAGACACACACCTCAAACCCAACCGGCCTCTGGCCGTAGCCATCTACAGGCACCCCGTGAAGTTACATCATTTCTTATCTCTAACTCCTCCTCCTGCTTTCGTCTCTAGCTAGTGAACTAATCCTTATTTCTGGTTCCAACCGGCTCCTTATATCCAACCTCTTCTATGCTATGGAGGATGTCCTGGTTTGAGGAGGGACTCCCTCAGCACCGGCGTGTAGCCTACTCCTTTCGAAGAATGCATCACTGAGAGGGAACCTTCTTTACGTCCCTTCCACAGGACGGGATGTCACAGCAACTCCCTCTCCTCGTAGAGTTGCCTGAGGGCTATTGTGGTAAGATCCTATATTCCAATCCAGGGCTTGAGGATTTGTTTACATTAAATAAATATTTTTATTTAATGAAAAATCCCGCACGCCAAGGATTTGAACAGGGATCTTCTTTGCAGAAGCTGACACCCTAGCTCACTACATCAGAGAGCCCTCATTGAAGGCCTGAAGCAAATTTTGATCTAAGTGCCATTTTTTCAATTTTTGAGTTATAATCGGAATTATGACCTACATACTTGAAGTATATTCTGATCCAAGTCCCAAACCTGTGTAGTAGATCAGAACATTGCCATCAAAATGCTTGAGCTGTATCCTGCACATGCGTGAGCTGTGTCCTGCACATAAAAAAAAAAAAAAAAAAAAAAAACATCATTATCTCAAAACTTTGAAAAAGGCACTTACTGGTAGATTATAATTTACTTCAGGTCTTCAATTGATGATCTTGTTACTCTAACTTTTTAATACAAGTTTCGAAAGTAACTAACCAAATAGATAATTTGAAAATAACGATGAGAAAACATTGATTTGTGATAGGTTTTATAAAAAAGTAAAAATACTTATGGGACTATGAGGAAAATAGTGCAGGAATTTGGAACTTCTCTTCTAGCTGCGGCTCTTGGAAAATTTTAAAATTTTAAACTGCCACTTAGGTAGGTTAGACAACCCTCTTCTAATGGATCCTAGATTATTTGAAAATGAGGCCTTATTTATGCTGAGTTAAGCCTAAATATTGTCTTAATTTTTAAGAATTAAAACTCTAGTAATTTGTCTTATTTGAATTAATTGAGATTAGGAAAAGAAAAATGAGAGAATTTCAATAACATAATTGATTTGTCACATCAGTTAAATATTCATTTTGGAAACTCGTCATAACAATTTGTTTTGTTTATTATTAAATAATACCTTATCAAACATTGTTATGTCAGTTGGATGACATCTTCAATAACATAACTGAGACGCAATTTTTTACATAATTTTTTGTTTGTATACATCCAATGAATTAATATGATATAATAGTAGTAATCAAGAAATAAGAGTAATTATATAATTACTTTATCAAAACAAGAAAAATCACGTAATTGATTAAAGAAGAAAATAATAACAAATATTATACAATTTATGAAAATGACATTTGATTTGAAAAGAAGATAAAAAAGTAAATAAAATGGAATGAGAAATTAAAGTGTTGATTTTTTTCTGTCGAGATATATTTAATTTCCGCCGATATATTAGAATTCAAGATGTAAAATCTGGTGTGACAGTGGCATACCGAGGGGGGAGGGGGTCTTCCCCAGGCCCCGAGCCGGCATAGGCCCCCATATATTTGTAAAAAAAAAAAATCTGGTGTGACTGGCGCACCAGCACACAACTTTCTCTTACCCTTCGGTAAGAGAAAGTTGTGCACCGTGCTGGTCACACCAGATTTTTTGTGTCGAGATATATTTAGTTTCCCATAGCACCTTAGTTTCAAACTTGCATTTTAAATGTTGACTGCTTGAAATAAACTATGGTTATTTTTCAAAATTTTAATCTCATATTTGGACATTTTATACACAATATAGAATCGTAAATAAATACAAAATTTCATAAGAATTGGAAAAAAAAATTTTAAATGCGTAAAAAGTTCCAAAGGGGACCGACCCCCTTTTGAATCGAAATTAACATACAAATCCCTATAGGAAATTAACATTAGGCCTATGAGAGAAGGCGGAGAAACAGGCGATAATGTTTGCAAGTGAGAGAGAGAGAGAGAGAGTGAGACATATATGTTTTCTTTGAAACAATTAAAGACACAAATAAAATAAAAAAAAATCTGGTGTGACTGGCGCACAGCACACAACTTTCTCTTACCCTTCGGTAAGAGAAAGTTGCGCACTGTGCTGGTCACACCAGATTTTTTGTGTCGAGATATATTTAGTTTCCGATAGCACCTTAGTTTCAAACTTGGATTTTAAATGTTGACTGCTTCAAATAAACTATGGTTATTTTTCAAAATTTTAATCTCATATTTGGACATTTTATACACAATATAGAATCGTAAATAAATACAAAATTTCATAAGAATTGGAAAAAAAAATTTTAAATGCCTAAAAAGTTCTAAAGGGGACCCCCTTTTGAATCGAAATTAACATACAAATCCCTATAGGAAATTAACATTGTTCCTATGCGAAGATAAGGTGGAAAGGGAATTTAAAAAGAGTAGAGAGAGACGATAATGTTTGCAAGTGAGAGAGAGACATATATGTTTTCTTTGAAACAATTAAAGACACAAATAAATTTAAAATAAGAGAAAGTAATAAATGGGAATTTAAATAATAATTGATTTTTAATCTAATAAAAAGAAAAAATTTAAATTCCGTTACCATGGCAACCATTTCTACTTTCCTATGAAGAACAAGAGTAAAGTGGTCTTCAGAAGATTTCAACGGCAAAATGAGAATATACATTTTAAAGAGCATCTAAAAAATAGTTGATTTATGAATTTTAAAAAAATCCTTGGAGGGAATTTTGAGAAAATCGAAAAAAACTGAAAAAGTACATCAGTAAAGTACTAGTACTTTTTGGCCGATTTTGTTCAAAAGCTTATTTTGAGATTCTTCAAAGGTACCTAAGTTAAATATAAAATTTCAATCCGCTAGCTCAACTCCTTCATGCTAAAAATCTGTCCACACACACATACACACACACACACACACACACACACACACACACACACACACACACACACACACACACACACACACACACACACACACACACACACACACACACACACACACACACACACACACACACACACACACACACACACACACCCCACCCCCCCCACACACACACACCCAGACCAATTTGCGGGACCCACTTTTTTTGGACTCAGGGGACCTCAAAACATGTATATCCATCAAAATCTCGACATCGAATTTTTGACATGATCGCAATACTTTCTCTCTCTATATATTTCATATATAGGGTAAGAGAAAGTAAAAATGGGAATTTAAATAATAATTGATTTTTAATCTAATAAAAAGAAAAAGATTTAAATTCCGTTACCATGGCAACCATTTCTATCTTTCCTATGAAGAACAAGAGTAAAGTGGTCTTCAGAAGATTTCAACGGCAAAATGAGAATATACATTTTAAAGAGCATCTAAAAAATAGTTGATTTATGAATTTTAAAAAAAATCCTTGGAGGGAATTTTGAGAAAATCGAAAAAAACTGAAAAAGTACATCAGTAAAGTACTAGTACTTTTTGACCGATTTTGTTCAAAAGCTTATTTTGAGATTCTTCAAAGGTACCTAAGTTAAATATAAAATTTCAATCCGGTAGCTCAATTCCTTCATGCTAAAAATCTGTCCACACACACACACACAGACGCACACACGCACACACACACACACAGACCAATTTGCGGGACCCACTTTTTTTGGACTCAGGGGACCTCAAAACATGTATATCCATCAAAATCTCGACATCGAATTTTTGACATGATCGCAATACTTTCTCTCCTATATATTTCATATATAGGGTACGAGAAAGTAAAAAATTTAATGAAAATTTCCCTTTGAGAGGCCCCGGGGCCCTCAGGGCTCAAGTAAAAATGGAAAAATTTAGATAAAAAAAAAGAAAATTTAATGAAAATTTCTTTTTGAGAGGCCCCGGGGCCCTCAGGGCTCAAGTAAAAACGTAAAAATTTAGATAAAAAAAAAAAAAAAAAAAATTTAATAAAAATTTCTCTTTGAGAGGCCCCGGGGCCCTTGGGGTTCAGGGTTATACGGTATTTTAAAAATATTTTTGTGTATGGAGGAGAAGGATATTTAAAGATGAGGCCCCTCCCAAAAAAAAAAAATTCAATATAAGGTAAAGGCACCAGTAGTGGACCATTTAAGAAAATTTTTTATTTATTTTCAGCACAGAATTTTTATTTTAATAAAGAAACTGCTGGTGGAAGGCTTAAATTATTCACTGATATTTCTTTATTAAAAATGTATAAGATACACTTTTATAAAGTTATCCATTTTAAAGATAATAGTATTCAAAATACCTCGATTCAGACTAAACAAGTCATAGATATATTCAACAAGACATGTGAGTGTTTTTTATTGGTGAGGCCAAACATCCCAGGTCGAGGGTCCGGTGGCCTGGTGCAATGGATAGCACACCTACGCCCCGGAAAGACGGAGATCCTGGGTTCGATTGCCGGGGGCCATGGGATGTTTGGCCTCACCAATAAAAAACACTCACATGTCTTGTTGAATATATTTATGACTTGTTTAGTTCGAATCGAGGTATTTTAAATACTATTATCTTATTCAAATATATAGATCTCGAAAAATATTTAATTATAATTTTTTTTTTTTTTTTTTTTTTTAACATAATTAAATGGCCGTCGGAAAAACCATTTGGCCAATGGCAAAGTAAGTGTGTTTCAGATATAGGAACCCGAGAAAAAAAATTTTTTTTAATCGGGGCATAAATCTGACTTCTTATTCTCCAAGACCCGTCCGCACTGATTCACAAATTGCAAATGTGATTAGTGACTCTGGTCTCGGTAGTTAATCGAGCCAAATTATTTATTTTTTTATTTTTTTTTATGAGGTGATATTAAATAATTATTCATTTTTAGCTCTCGCTGTACGTAGTACTAAGGGGGGGAGAGAGCTTATGCAGACTCCGGTCTCTGTCTGTAGCCTACTCATAAAAAGTACGGACTGAACTAAAGGTTGTAGGAAAATAATTATTACATATACGTATTCAGCATAAAAAACTGGTTCAGGGAAAAATACGTTTTGGTCCCTAGGACTTCCAATTTTTGAGTTACTAATTCTTAAAGTTACGTTTTCTACCATAGGAAATGTATAGAGAAATATTTATTTATGTATTCTTTTCATTTGTGTATTCCATGAATGCTAAAAAATCCTCAAGCAGGCACTTGTTTTTCTTAAATATGGAGAAATAACCTCTACTAAAAATCCAGAAAATCCAAGTGAGAGCCCCCCTTTGAATTTACTACTGTAAATTCTTTCCTACTTTTTTTAAATTCATAAGTATGAAAATTATATATATAAACCTAAATTTTATTATTATTCAATAATATAAACTACAGTGTATTTTATTTATTACCATCAATAATAATATTTAATTAAAATAAATAATAGGCTAAATTAAGTATTGAAATTATATTTAAAATTATTATGCAATATATAATTTTTAATTAAGTCATCTTTTTTTATTCTCTTTGCTTGCCTGATTGGACATGCGCATCTCGCGTTTCTTTTCTATTCTCTATGATCCTTCCAAATCAAAGAGATCCACGCATGCCGTCTTGCGAATAATTAATCTTAAATCATCCATATTATTTAAATCATTTTAAAACAAACCATTTATTGATATTTATTCTATATTAAACGAGCTTCAAAATGAATATAAAATTTTAAAAATCGGTCATGAGATGGTTGAAAATTTCAATGATAAAAATTTGACATTTCTCAGCTCAATTATTTTTTCATGTAAGTTCAATATTTATTTTTTCTCAAATGATTCTTTTAATTAATCTAATCCAAAAAATTTTTTTAATTTCAGATTTTGTTTGAAATAAATCAAATCATTTCAACTCGATATTTTTTTTAAACGATTAACGTCGATGAAGAGGATGATGTTCACATCTTATTTTCATGGGAAGAAAATTATTGCTGGTGTATGATAATCACTAAATTTCTTTTCAAAAATTAAAATAATTATTAAAAAATAATAGAGTGATTGATGTGAAATTGGGAATTCATTCTGATTTCCATTTCGTGTTCGATCATCGTGATCCCTTTGAGTCTCCTAAGCGAGGCGATTAAGCTCAAATAAACTATTAAAGGTATTTATTAACTATTTTTTAACGAAATATTAAATGTTCTATTAATAATTAAATATTTTTTTCTTTTTTATAGTGATTAAGTCATCTAACTTCCTATTGATATGTTCTTACTGCAATAAAAATCAAATAAAAAGGAAAATTTTCCAGCTGGCATTCAGACTGGTAAGTAATATTTATTTCATTTTTTTTTAACAAAAATTATTTAGATTTTTCCCTGATAGTTTAAATTTTATAAATTTAATTAATAAATGATCAGAATGGCACTCCCTTTAGGAACCTTTAAAACATCTCACAAGTCTTGCATATATATATACAATTACCTAATTAGTTCATGTAATGTCCCTGCTCTATAAATTGAATATTAGAGATGAATTTGGAATGAATTTGGCTATCTAATTTTTATAACTTTATCTATTTGATCCCAGACAAAACTACTTGGCTCAATTCTTTCAAATGATTAAAGACTAGATCCCCAAAATGCATTATATTGAATCATATAAGCTAATTATATATTTATAAATTTATATTTGACTCAATGTGAGTGTGTTTTAGGAATTATTTTAGTTTTATGGCTATCAGAGTCTTTTTAAAGTCTTGATAGAATATTGAGAAAGTGAATTTTTTTTTTAATTAAGAATGTCTCTCTCTTGAAATATTATCTTTCCAATATTGACATATATCATAGATTGAAGCCATTTCCCATTTATATATATATATATTAAATACTTTTTGAGATCTATATAATTGAATAATAAGAGATTAATATTCAAGTCAGATATATTTAACAAAACTCACAAATTTATTAAATAATTTTAGCTTATAATTCTATTGATACATTTTTATTACTACATAATTTGAATAATATTTATTAAATATTTAGGCCTAATCCAAGACACCTGCTTTTATTATTATGAATGAAATTAACCAAAAAGTTATTAGCAGCAAATGTATTCTATTAGGTCTAAATATCTAATAAATATTATTCAAATTCCGAAGTAATAAAAATATCTGTATAGGCAATATAAATCAAGCACATGGGGCCAGAAATTGCCATCTTTGGTTCAAGTCAATATTGAAAACACACATCGAGTGAGAAAGAGAGAGAGACATTCTTAGAAAAATTATATTTTTATGAAATTACCAGGAAAAAAAAAACTTTTCCAACAGATAAAAATCTACTCACAACATCTCAAATTATTTTTTTCTATTCAATCGTCACCTGAGAGATTTGTTTTCTTTGTTCTAAAAATAATTTTAAAAAAAAGTGATGAGGCATAAAATTATTAATATTATCAAAAAACACTTTCAGAGAGCATAATATAAATATACAATGTAGACAATATATATATACACAGAGGATTTGGTTATGTGATGTCTATGTAATGAATACTTGGAATCACTCGTTTAATTAAATTATTTGAAAAAATTGTGTCAGCTAGTATTCAATTATATGACCCCACAAAATATTTCGCCCAGCTCTCTCTTCTTTAATGTTTGGCTAAATTCCTTGAAGAAATTCCTAATATTCATTATATAGAGTGGTAATATCGCAAATTATTCAAATATATATATTACTTAAAAATGGCTGGCCTTAGTGAGTAGCAATCTATATGTGATAAGTTCATTGTTTTTTTTTTTTTTTTTTTTTTTTTAAAGTTAGTGAGAGAATGGACTTGACTAGCAATTTATAATTTTTTCTTAGGAAGGAGGGACAAATTTTTGTCAAGTCTTACATTGTTAGAGGTCTATAAATACAGTGGCGTATCTAGGAAGGGCAACAGATCCACCCCTCAAAATTTTTTTATTCGCAATATATTTTTGAATTTTTAAGTTATCGAGTAACATTAAAAAAAGAAAAATATTTGTTTTTAAAATAAGTCATAAATAAATTAAAAATAAAATAATTGGAGTATAAAAATAGGAATTTAAATGCTTTTAATTTATTATTTCAACTAGTGTAAGAAAATAAAATCTACACCAATACATGTATATATAATTCATTAATCTCCTTTTGTCTGTCTGAAACGCTTCCCTCTGGTGAGGTTTCTATCTCTCATTATGAACAATTAAAGCCAATTAATTATAATAATTAAACCTCTCAAATGAAAAAGAATAACAATTGTAATTTAATAGAATATATATATATATATTCTTTTTTTTTTTCCTCTGACAGACTCTTCTGACAGACTAACTTAATATGAATATACAGATAGATACAGGGGCGGCGCGTCCACTAGGCAAACTAGGCGGGCCGCCTGGGGCGAGGGCGGCAAAAATGCAAAAAGGGAAAAAAATTTTGGTTCCGCAAACGACACCCGAAAAAAAAAATCAGCAAAATGTTCCGCGGGCGACAAATTTTGGTAGGTTCCGCGAACGGCAAAAAATTTAGCGTCTCTAAAAAAAAGATAAAAATATTTTTCCGGATGGGAAAAAATTTTGATTCCGCGCAAGAGAAAATGTTCCGCGGGCGGCAAAAATTTAGCGTTTCTAAAAAAAAAACGTAAAATATTTTTTTCGGATGGGAAAAAATTTTGGTTCCGCGAGCGGCAAAAATTTCGTGTCTCTAAAAAAGAGGTAAAAAATTTTTTAAGGAGGGGGCGGCAAATAAAATTTTTAAAGTTTTTTTTTTTGGGGGGGGGGCGCAAAAAAAAAATATCTTGCCTAGGGCGGCAGAATAGCTCGTCGGCCCTGGATAGATATTTATAAAAGCAAAGTATTATTTTAACAAAGGGATGAGTAAATGTGTACAGCGTCCCCATTTTTCATCTGATGTTAAAAATGCTAGTTTATTAGAATAAAATCTATTATGGGCAAAAAATCTTTTTTGAAAATAAATTCAAACTTTTCTATACTTTTCTTTTTTCTCTCAATTTTTCAATGAGGGACTGTAAATTGCCTGAAACGAGTTCTCTAAAAAATTGAGGCACCAGATTAAGGAAATGCGAGAATGCA